>MU758987.1:52264-102806 GCA_026770625.1 Nicotiana glauca | reverse complement strand
AAAACCCCCCCCCCCCCCCCCTCTTTCCGGTAAAGTTATTTAGAAACAGTGGACTGGTGAAGAAAACCTCTGAAATTAGAGGCTGCTGCAGCCCCCTTTTATTGAGTAACTATTGTAATTAAAAAGCTACTTAGCTAGGAAATTAAGAAAAAGATGGTGCATAAGAGGTCTAAGAAATGAACAAATAATATACAGTTTTCAGATATTTTATGTAGGAATCATGGAGCTTTATTTTGTCTAAGCCTACTCTTATCAGGTAGAGGGTGCTATCATCATTATTTGGTGTTGTGGATAGAAATAATACTGGTTTCTCTGATCTTACCCTTTTCATAAGGAGTCTGCCATAGACTTGAAGGATATCTGACTCTCTCTTTGACAGCATAGATGTCAAATAGGATACATGTAATGCATTGAGGTACCCTGCTCAAGAACCATGCGTTGGAAATGCGAAAAATATTTTATTTGCCAATACCCAACCATTAGTCATGAATAAGTAAAAAAAATCATATAACAAGATAGTATTGGCAATAGTTGAGCTATGTTCATGTGACACTAGTACGGAGCCCTTGTCATAGTTCATTTTTTATCTCCAGGATAAACATACCAGCAAGAACTCTAGAATTCTCTGGAAGCTAAAAAAAGAGGCTACCAACAGCTATAGCTGAGTCCTTTATTTGGGGCCTTCCCAGATCTTTTCTAGAAGCAGTATTGTGAAGAGCGTGAAGCGAGGAAAAGCGACAACCCCCATTTCACGAAAAGTGAGAAGCGAAGCGCTTGCTTTTTTTAAGTGAAAATTAAAATAAATATGGCATAGACAACACATGTAATTGAAAGCAAATGTTCAATACTTCAATTAAAAAACTAAAGAGTAGCATCAATTAAAGCACAAAATGAGCATTTTATTCTTTTACAAGATTATCAAATTCTTGTATTCCACTATCTTATATTGAAGGTATGCTTTCAATTCTTCCTTCACATGCCCCGGAACTTTAGGACAAGATGCGACATTTGGATCACCACCGATTAGATGCGCTTGGGGGCAGAAATTTTCTGAGAAAGAACCGAAGGTAAAAAAAAATTCGCCAGCATTTCGCCGCTTTTTGGACGTTTAGAAAGAAAAAGAAAAAGAAGAAGAAGATTGAAAATCAAAAGTAGAAGAAGCAGAACATACCTGTACTGTTGAAGAATGAAGAAGAAGAAGAACAACCCTTGATGCTTTGAGATAATTTCAGAAATCTGAAGTTGATGAAGAAGAGAAGAAGAAATCGCTGCTCTTGTTGAAGAAAAACCCTCTCGCTGCTGTTTGTGGACTCCAGATAGTAGTTACGGTTTACAATAGGGCTTGGGTTAATTTTAAACAAAGAAGCGGTCGCTTCTCTCGCTTCTTCTCGCTTTTTACCGAGAAGTGGTTGCTTTTTCGTACCAGAGTCGCTTCAAAGACCTGAATCGCTGCCCTGCCCGCCTCGCTTCACTTCTCGCTTAAAGCGATGAAGCGAGCGCTTTTTTAATCACTATCTAGTATTCCTTGTGCCAAAGGAGACCAAATACGACTGTGGATAGGAGGAACATTATAGTTTTCTGCCATTTTAGTTCTCTCTAATTTGTACTATTTCTTTTGATGTCCTTGCCCACTTGGTCAGACCAAATAATGGAAATCCTAAATCATATGATTGGGCTTAGAAGTAGTTATTAAAAATAAATGAATGGAGTTAGAAGTCAAGACTTATTCATCAGTTGAATCATATAGTACCCTCTTGGTTTCTTCTTTTCCATGAAGACGAGTAACTGACTAAAATTGGGAAAAAACTGGAAATCGGAAAAAGCTCAGGTAAAACGACTGAACTAGTCTGATACTTGATGGTAGCTCATAGTATTAAAAATTTAAAAATAACATTTCAAAATCAATTAACTGAGGGGGAAGGGGATTGAGAAAGAGAGAGTGTAGGTAAGACTACTATGAGACTAGATGATAAGTTGTTAAAGCAAACATATCATTTCCAAAAGCCATTAATTGCAATTTGTTCTAATTAAGAACATAAAAGGTTTAAATTAAATAAATAACACAATCCACTTTCATTCTACCCTGTTGAACTAGATACTAACGAAAATGATGATATGCACGATAACAATTATCCTGTTTGATAATGATGATATCCACCCATGTGGTTGTGCTGATGTTATTAACATTAACTATGTAAGTTTAATGAGACACAGACCAGAGAGAGGTGTTGATGATGGTGCCAATTAATAATTTAATCTGTGATTGTCACCATTCTGTTTGTGGTTATCCATATGTATTTATTTTGTTCCTAATATTGTTTTATCATCTGTCTTAAGCTTGCACATGGTTTGTAGCTATGATATGCGGCTTCTATGATGCCTACAGCGCCTTTTTGGTAATTTAATAAGGTTATCTGTACGTGCACAATTGGTTGCTACTTTCTAGCTGCACAGCATTCTACAAGGGTGTATTCACACAGTAAAATCTGGATGTAGTTTGACGGGTGATTTTGTTTACTTGATAGCCATAATCTGAAGAAATGTTTATGACTGCAGGATGAAGGAAGAGAGGTTGAAGAAAAAATCAGAAGGTGCTTCTGAGGTGATGACATGGGTTAGCAAGAGCCGTAAGATTGAGGAGAAAAGGAATGCTGAGAAAGAGAGAGCGTTGCAGCTTTCAAAGATTTTTGAAGAGCAGGTAGGTTGTCTGCTGAAGTGCCTGTGATTCTTTCTCTGTAGAAATTGGATTGATGTGACCTCAGATTTTCATGATTTATTATGGTGTCATTTTTGCAGGACAAAATGAATGACGAAGAAAGCGATGACGAGGAGAAAGCTCGGCTAGCTGCAAGTATGGATCCTCTTTCTGAATATATCTGTTGGTTAATCTTTCTAATCAATTGTGTTAGGAGATCATCTGAAGTCAATCGAGGTCATTATATATTGCTTAGTCTTCGGAACTCCAAGGAAATGAGTAATATGTTTAGTGCATTTGTCTTGTGCAGGTTTTTACCTTTCTTCTTGGGTCCTAATCTTCCCTTTTATGCGCTTTTCATTCGTAGTCTGTTTGATTTCACTTCTACTCCTGCCTATGATACAAAAATTGTTGGTGAGGTCCCCTTTGTCATCCAACTCTAATCAAACTGGTGTAGCATGTGAAATAAAAGTTTTAAAGTCATCATTGGGGAAATGAAAGTAGCCAAGATTATCCTTTCGTGAAATATGATGTGTTTTTTGTGCAGATTGTGAACGGAAGTTAAACTTAGCTATATTATATTCTCTGAGAAAGTAGTTGAAGAATGCTCTGAAGTTTGTCTGTATTATCTCTACAGAAGAGCTAGGTGGGATGAAAGTACTGCATGGGCTTGACAAAGTAGTTGAAGGTGGGGCAGTTGTCTTGACACTCAAAGATCAGAGCATACTTGCTGGTGATGATATTAATCAAGGTAACCAATCAAGCTATATTGCTCGTGTTTTCTCTTTCTTCTTTTGTCTCTTCTTTCGGTCTTCAGTATTTGTGGATTCGGATTTTGTAGTGACTTGAATTGTATACCCCAGAGGTTGATGTACTTGAAAATGTGGAAATTGGAGAACAGAAGAAGAGAGATGATGCTTACAAGGCTGCAAAGAAGAAAACAGGGATCTACCATGACAAGTACGATTTAATATTGCTGTATACATTGCTTTGTACACAGGTTTTGAATGACTAATTTATCTCCTTATTGGATTTAGGTTCAACGACGACCCTGGTTTTGAAAGGAAAATATTACCACAATATGATGACCCAGCTGAAGAGGAGGTTGAACTCTTTGTTTCCTTTTCTCTTTACTTCTTAGAAAATCTTGTTTGTCTGAAACTTTTTCTAAAGCACTTTGTCCTCAGTTTGAGAAGTGTGGAATCGTACATCCAATCTTTCTTTCTTACCCTAGCTTTTCTTTTAGGGTGTTACTCTTGATGCAACTGGAGGATTCAGTGTTGATGCAGAGAAGAAACTGGAGGAGGTAATTAATTTTTATCTATTTAATCATGGATGGTTTTTGGAGTGTATTTCAGAGTATGTTTGTTAAATGAAGTTACCTTTTTTTGATTGCCAGCTCCGGAAAAGGATTCAGGGGTCTTCCTCAAAAACTCTGGCTGAAGATCTCAATTCTTCTGGGAAATTATTGTCTGACTACTACACTCAAGAGGAGATGCTTCAATTTAAGAAGCCCAAGAAGAAGAAATCACTGAGGAAGAAAGAGAAGATGGACCTAGATGCCCTTGAAGCAGAGGCCAGATCCTCTGGATTGGGTGTTGGTGATCTTGGTTCTCGCAACGATAAGACAAGGCAGGCCCTTAGGGAGGAAATGGAGAGAGCAGAGGCAGAGACAAAGAGCAAGTCTTACCAGGCTGCTTATGCCAAGGCTGAAGAGGCATCTAAAGCACTTCGACCCGAGAAGACTAATAACAACCAGAAAGAGGAAGATGATACTGTATTTGATGATGATGATGAGGAGCTTAGAAAATCCTTAGAAAGAGCCAGAAAGCTTGCTTTAAAAAAGCAAGAGGGCCTTGCCAAAACCTTTCCAGAGTCAATTGCTTCACTTGCCATTTCCCGTGCAAATGATTCAACCGTGGATAATCCAAGTTCTGTATCTGGAGAGTCACAAGAGAACAAGGTTGTCTTCACAGAGATGGAAGAGTTTGTCTGGGGTCTTCAGCTTGATGAAGGTAAGAACTTTTAGTTTTGTTTGACTTCTTGTGCTAATTGGCATTTTATTTTCTCAAGGGATGTGGCAAGGTTTACTCAATTCATGTGCTGTGGGTAGACCATGTTTTGGAATAGGTTTGTGTGCTGGCACAGTTTAAATGTTACTAGTAATGAGTAATTTGTGAACTGGGAAGAAAACAAAGTACGTAATGGAACCACTCAATTCAAACTAACGTGCCCTCTTTCTTCGCCTGGTGAGGTGTGGAGAGTGATATATGGGGTATTATCGAACTAATTTCTGAAAACATATTACGATTGAGTCTCCAGTTATATCTTTCAAACAATTGAGTCTCCAGATATATTGAAACAAAATCCTGAAACGTATTAGAATTGAGTCTCCAGATTTATTGAAACAAACGTTTTACAATTGAATCACTCTTCCTTTTCACCCTTATTTCTGTTATGTATGTTTAAGAAAGAGTACAAATATTCAGAGGTTATAGTATATTAATCTTCTCTCTAATTTATTAACGATTTAGTGAATAGAAGCAGTGTTGTTTTTTATGGGTATTTCTTTTTTTCTTACATTTCTCTGCCTATGGGCGTGTTTTTTTTTTTTATGAAAAGAGCATTATGAATTAGCCTTGTTATAAGTTCTTAAAACAAAGAGGTCATAAAAAAAGTTATTTAGAAAAATGTTCGTTTCTGATTGGAATTGATTCCGAGGAAAGAGAGATTCCCATTTTCTACACAACACATGCTTTTAGTTGCTGCAGGAACATCTGGTAAAATTGGAATGAGACGACATGCCTGTTAAGCATGTGAGCTTTTTTCACGTGTTAATGTTGCATTTTTTGCTTTATGTTTTATCAATTAGCTGCAACTTGTCTTTGGTCATTACTGGAACTCGGCAAAGGCTTTCAAGGGTGATGTTTCTGACGTTATGCTGCTTTGATTTTTGTAGAAGAACAAAATCCTGGTAGTGATGATGTCTTCATGGAGGAAGAGGTGCTTCCCAAACCCTCTGATGAAGAAATGAAGACTGAGGATGGTGGTTGGACTGAGGTGAAGGAAACCGAGGAAGAGGAACCCTCTGTAAAGGAGGAGGAAATGGTAGTAGCTCCAGATGCGACGATACATGAAGTTCCAGTTGGAAAGGGTTTATCAGGGGCTCTCAAACTTTTGCAAGAACGAGGTACACTCAAGGAAGATATTGAATGGGGTGGTCGAAACATGGACAAGAAGAAAAGCAAGCTCGTAGGCATCCGTGGTGAGGATGGGAAAAAAGAAATACGCATTGAAAGGACTGATGAGTATGGGCGAATTGTAAGTACTTTTACTTGATTAATCAGTTTTTGGATTCTCTAATTTCTTCCAGTAGTTTTGTGCTGTTAACCCCTTGGACTAGTATTCTGTTTATTCAGTTATATCTTTTTTCAACACATTCTATGGCACCTGTCAGTCTGTCACTCGCCATCCTTCTTTTTGTAATTGAAAAAGCTCCTTGCCTCCTCCTGTCCCACACTTCCTTGTCCAAAGATGTCTGTACCTTCTCGAGAGGGAAATCTTTGTTGTACAGTTTTCAATAGTGTGAATCTTATTACTGATAAGGTTACGAGATTTATTTTTTTATTCATTTGATAAGTGATACCCACAGTATTTTTTTAAAGTGAACACAAAGTCGAGGTAACCATCACTTTGCATACATAAAACTCCAACATTGGTCTTATAGTACTGCTCCGTGGACATATAATGAAATGGAGGGGATTTCTGCGTAGCAGAAGATAAGGATGGCAGTAGATATGTGTCACATCTCAAAGTGTTTGAAATAAAGGTTATTGGGTAAGCTTGTTGCTGTACGACTACTGTGTCCGTTATTGGTGTGAAACTTGTGCACCCATATGTCAATTGTTTTGAAAGCCTAACTAGATTGGAAATTGAGTGGTTGAGTGTGTGTGTGAGAGA
This sequence comes from Nicotiana glauca, assembly GCA_026770625.1. Classification (NCBI taxonomy): domain Eukaryota; kingdom Viridiplantae; phylum Streptophyta; class Magnoliopsida; order Solanales; family Solanaceae; genus Nicotiana; species Nicotiana glauca. The sequence continues at coordinate 96,151 of MU758987.1, read as the reverse complement.
GAGGGGGGTGGGGGGGGGGGTTCTCTTAATTTCAATATAATAAACTTACTGAATGATACTTGCCAAATTGGAAAAACAATAAAAAGGTTGGGGGACTGAGAATTACCTATTTCATCTGGTTCCGTGAGTTTTGGCTAATATAGCCTTATTTGTTACTCAACTAATATGTGGCTTCTCTTTCTCAGCTGACTCCAAAGGAGGCTTTTCGGTTGCTTTCACATAAATTTCATGGGAAGGGGCCAGGAAAGATGAAGCAAGAAAAACGTATGCGGCAATACCAGGAGGAGCTGAAGATTAAACAGATGAAAAATTCAGATACGCCATCACTGTCTGTTGAGAGGATGAGAGAAGCTCAGGCTCAATCAAAAACTCCATATCTTGTTCTCAGTGGAAATGTTAAACCAGGGTATGTTTTAGTTTCTTGATTCAAAGTGCTTTCTTTTCAAAAAATAGGCCTTTTCATGTGGATTACCAACTATGCAGTTGACTTGTCAGTTGCCTAGGCAAGGATTCTTATACTTTTCCCTGGTTCGAAATTTTCATCAATTTTGATTTGAACTTAGAATGGGAACCTTGAAGCAACGGTAAAGTTGTCTCCGTGTGACCTATAGATCCCGGGTTCAAGCCGAGGAAGCAGCCACTAGTGCTTGCATTAGAATAGATTATCTACATCACACCCCTTGAGGTGCTGCCCTTTCTTGGACCCTGCGTGAACGCGGGATGCTTTGTGCACTGTGGGCTGTTTTTTTTTTTTTTTGAATTGGAACGTTGAGGTTTGCTCCTTCAGTGATTCCTTTGTCTTTGCTCTCAAGTCAGAACACATATTCAATGACTTGAGAAGATTAGTCTTTGTTAACAGTGATGCTTGTTTTATCTCACACCCGTTCAGATTTGTGCATGTGTATTTTAGATTACTCGATAACGTTTAACTTTGAATGATTGCACATCCTTGAGAGTATGCATGTCATTGAAATATATGTACATATAACTGACTCACTCATATTTTCATGTCACAAACTTGTTTTTTTTTTTTAAATGTGTCCACACATTGTATATGGTTTTGTAATTGTAAAGTATTCTGTTATGCCAGGCAAACTAGTGATCCTAGGAGTGGTTTTGCTACTGTTGAGAAGGACCTGCCTGGAGGTTTGACCCCCATGCTCGGTGATAAGAAGGTCAGTATCTTTTGCTGATGATTATACTTACAGAAGTGGCTAGGATGCTTATTTACTTGAGAGCTCACTAGCTGTCACCTGAATACATATATGTGCGGTGGATTTAGCATGCTATGCTCAATGCTTGTGATTCAGTGTGTTCTAATGAGCTATTTGTTCATGATGCAAACCATTGTGCTTTTCTTTTTTGTCTAGCTTGTAGCATGATTTAGCATAATTGATGTGGTGTTGATATTTGTGTTGTATGATTCTCACACACAGCACTGGAGCAAATTTTTGTTATCTAGGACTCCATGATTTGGATGTAACATTCCTGAAGAGATGTCACCTGAACCGTTTTGTGTTTATAGTCTTTGAATGTGTCGTCTTTGTTTCACTCTTCCTGCTTTTCCTCCCCCCTCGATAAATAAGAGGACTTACTGTTGTTACCTAATGAACTGTCCTATTTTGTAGTATTTGGTTGGTGGCAGATGAACTTGCTTATGTCCTATTTGTAGTATTTGGTCAGTGGCAGATGAACCTAGTTATGCTTTTGGTTAAAACACCCTTAATTAGATGAAAATGTTCTCAATACATATTGTTCCTTGGCTCGTTTGGTACGAGGGATAAGGGATAGTTAATTCTGGGATTAAATTTGAGATGATTTTATCCCACGTTTGGTTGGATAAAATCGCGGTATAATCCTTAGATTAGTTATCGTGGGATTGTATTGTTATTTTATCCCTACGGGAGGGTGGGACTTAATCCTTGGATAACTTGTTTCCCAACCAAACGACCCCCAAGTTCCGAGGATATGAATTTCTTTCAGGTCTAAGTAGACTACTAAGTCGTCTTCTCAAAAAAATTAGACTCAAAAGTCTCGCTGTCCATAGCTATGTGGCATGCGCTTGCGTTCTATTGAGGATATTGCTTTTCTTTTTTATTATGATTATGACGTTTAATCAATGCTCAGACACATGCAACTAGCAATAGTGTTATGTTTATCCATGTAAACCTTTTTCAAATATGCGCCTAGTACTCAAATATCCATGTAATTTGCCCGTGACATTGAAAAAAGCACCTTTTTTCCTTGCCATCCATGAACCTTAATCAAGTCAGATGCTTCTGGTTTTAGCCGCCTAGTACTCAAATATCCATGTAATTTGCCCGTGACATTGAAAAAAGCACCTTTTTTCCTTGCCATTCATGAACCTTAATCAAGTCAGATGCTTCTGGTTTTAGCCGCCTAGTACTCAAATATCCATGTAATTTGCCCGTGACATTGAAAAAAGCACCTTTTTTCCTTGCCATTCATGAACCTTAATCAAGTCAGATGCTTCTGGTTTTAGCCGCCTAGTACTCAAATATCCATGTAATTTGCCCGTGACATTGAAAAAAGCACCTTTTTTCCTTGCCATTCATGAACCTTAATCAAGTCAGATGCTTCTGGTTTTAGCCGCCTAGTACTCAAATATCCATGTAATTTGCCCGTGACATTGAAAAAAGCACCTTTTTTCCTTGCCATTCATGAACCTTAATCAAGTCAGATGCTTCTGGTTTTAGCCGCCTAGTACTCAAATATCCATGTAATTTGCCCGTGACATTGAAAAAAGCACCTTTTTTCCTTGCCATTCATGAACCTTAATCAAGTCAGATGCTTCTGGTTTTAGCCGCCTAGTACTCAAATATCCATGTAATTTGCCCGTGACATTGAAAAAAGCACCTTTTTTCCTTGCCATTCATGAACCTTAATCAAGTCAGATGCTTCTGGTTTTAGCCGCCTAGTACTCAAATATCCATGTAATTTGCCCGTGACATTGAAAAAAGCACCTTTTTTCCTTGCCATTCATGAACCTTAATCAAGTCAGATGCTTCTGGTTTTAGCCGCCTAGTACTCAAATATCCATGTAATTTGCCCGTGACATTGAAAAAAGCACCTTTTTTCCTTGCCATTCATGAACCTTAATCAAGTCAGATGCTTCTGGTTTTAGCCGCCTAGTACTCAAATATCCATGTAATTTGCCCGTGACATTGAAAAAAGCACCTTTTTTCCTTGCCATTCATGAACCTTAATCAAGTCAGATGCTTCTGGTTTTAGCCGCCTAGTACTCAAATATCCATGTAATTTGCCCGTGACATTGAAAAAAGCACCTTTTTTCCTTGCCATTCATGAACCTTAATCAAGTCAGATGCTTCTGGTTTTAGCCGCCTAGTACTCAAATATCCATGTAATTTGCCCGTGACATTGAAAAAAGCACCTTTTTTCCTTGCCATTCATGAACCTTAATCAAGTCAGATGCTTCTGGTTTTAGCCGCCTAGTACTCAAATATCCATGTAATTTGCCCGTGACATTGAAAAAAGCACCTTTTTTCCTTGCCATCCATGAACCTTAATCAAGTCAGATGCTTCTGGTTTTTGCCTTTATCTTACAGTGCATTAGTTGATTGTCCTAATACAGTTGAAAGTGTTGAGCAAAGTAGGGATGCTATCTGCTCCTATGCCGATTGACTTGAGATGGTTTAATAGTCCTATTTCTGATGTTATGCCTTTTAGTGCTTGCTCATAACTATCAGTTCAGTAGCCTATATTTATGCTTGTTCGCTCATCTAGTTCTCTTCGGGTTATCATTCTTATCGCTTCGTCTTTCAGGTTGAGCACTTTTTGGGCATAAAGCGCAAGTCTGAGCCGGGAGAGGGGACTTCACAAAAGAAGCCCAAAATTTGATTGTGTAAACTTCCTAGCTTAAGATATACTGGCGTTTTTATGTATAAGCTCTTGTAATTGTACATAAGTTGTTGTCCAGGCTGACGGAACTAAAATTCAATTATTGATACCTCCTTGAATCAGGGGTGTTCATGTTTGATACAATTTTGAAAGATTTTGGTTCGGTATCATAGGTTTAGTTTTAAAAATGATAGACCAGTATCATATCGAACTATATTTGGTATGGTGTTTTCACTTTTCGATTTCGGTTTGTGTGGTGTGGTAACTTTGGTTTTACTCTTTAAAGTTGTGGTCTGTCAACCAAATTTTGGATAGATAATTAGAATTTGTAATTGTGATTCATGAAATTTATTTTTCAAACTCAAGCTAAAAAAAGGATAAATTAAACCAAAATTTTAATGATGTTTCATTCTAAAATAAGAGATCGTTCTTTGGATGAGACGCAAAGTGAAAACATCAAAAGTGAACCGAATATAATTAAATCTAAGATAACAATTTTTACTAGTATGAGATACCGAAAAATCAGCAACAAACTGCTGTCACAACACTAGCAAAATGTGGAAAAAAATATAAAAATAAACACATATTTTCTCCTCAATAGACGTGATTACTGAATTATATTTCTATTTGCATATACTTCATTCAATTTAGGTTTGACGGCAAATTTAAAACTCATAAACTTCAAAACTTGACTTCAGCTCCAATTATAATAAATAAATAAATAAATTACATTGTCATTTATATAATTTAAGAACTTTCTGAAACAAGATTCCACAAGAGAATTTTAGTTCCCAATATTTTCTCCTAGCTAAGTCCCTAAGTATTCTCGACATGACACGTGCTATATCCATCTTTATCACTTTAATAAACAACATGAATTATTGTCACGTTGTTCACAAGTACTAAATTAACCAAAAAAGCCCCATGCACGTAAAACCACAACCCATCCCCAACAATAGGAACACAAGCAATTAACGTCATACAAGAATTAAACAACCTTAATCATTGCTAAATTGTTTGATTTTTGGTTATCCTATAATACTTATAACACATATAACCCTTCTTCTATATGTTTTTCACACAACCCCTTTTCCTAGATTATCGCATGGAAACCTGAAACACCAAGATTCTTCTATCAATGTATGTATTTTTTGCTTTTCATATATACCCTCTCTTTTATCGTCTTGCATTTCTTGAATTAGGTTAGAAATCTTCAATATTGTGAATTTACACGTTTGTTATGTGTTAAAAGTTATCGAAATTCATGTGATTTTATGTTTGAATGAGATGTTTGTATACATTATGCGGTGCTATGTACAATGAAGGGGGTTCAATTGAATCTCCTCGTCAAAAAATTATACTGCATAAATAAGGTAAAAATAATTCTTTTTTTTTTTTTTTTTTACATATATAAATTGCTGAATCCCTTGACAAAAATCAAATTCTAGGTATGTCATTCTTACATTTTTCGAATTCCCTTGTTAGCACTATTTGTATAGTGTGTCAATTGTTCTTGGCATTTTTGGGTTGCGAAATTATTATTATTTTTTTTTTGAATTTGCCTCTTGCAAAAATGCAAGTTAAGGCTGCGTACAATAGACCCTTTGGTCCTGCCCTTCGCGCACCGGGCTGCCCTTTACTGTAATCCAGTAAAAGGTGTTTACTTTTCGTTTGGTAGTTAATATATCTTGCTTCTTGCTGTATTCTGATTGATGTGTTATATCTTTACTGGTATTGATTTTTGACTCTTTCTAATTTGTGTTGTGGTTTTACCTGATTATTTTTGTGTTTTAATGGGATTTATATAGTTGACATGACAACACAAAGTGTGGAAGATAACATTGTTCTGTCCAATGTGAATGTAAGTAATGGTGATAACATGATGGCACCAAATTCAAGTGGGAATTTAAAGGGAAAGAACAGTATGGAGAGTGAGCTCGAATTGATACTTCTAAAGCAGCAGCAACAGCAACATAATCGCGATTTAGTTGGTGAAAAGGAGAGAGATTTGAATATATCAAGAAGTGGTAGTGCTCCTCCTACTGTTGAAGGATCATTGAATGCTGTTGGAAGTTTGTTTAAGAATTCCAATTTAGCACAATCTAGTGGTAATAACAGTAACAACAACGGTAATTCCACTAGTAGTGAAATTTTGACAGAAGAACAAATTCGATCACATCCAGCGTACTTAGCATATTATTACTCAAATGTCAATCTTAATCCAAGATTACCCCCACCATTGTTATCTCGAGAGGATTGGAGAATCGCTCAGAGGATTGAACAAGGTGGCAATTCATCCTTGTTCGCGATGCAGCCTGGTTTTCCTATACAGAGAGCAGAAAATGAAATGATAAATCTGAGGAAGACTGCTGCGAGGAATCTTTCACGAGGAACGTTAGAACCAAGCTCTGGAATTGGTTTAAGGAAAAAGAGTTTCGCGGATATAGTTCAGGTGATATCTCTTGTCTTGTGCTGGTATATTTACTCCCCTAGCATCTTTTCTTTATCCAGATGTTTCGTATTTAGTTCATTGATATCAATAATATCCCTCCTTTTTTCCATGTTGATGTGTGCTTGTGACATTCTCCCTCCGTACCAATTAATATAACTGACATCTTTCTGTAGTTAGAAACAGTTTAACTTTAAACTTTTCGTTTTACCCTTAATGAGATGATTTATGCCACACAAATATCTATCGCTTGTTTTAGACTACAAGTTTTAAAAAAGTCTTACTTTCTTACTTAAACTTTGTTCCCAGACAAACAACATCATATACATTGAGATGTAGGGAGTATTAGCATCGTTTTTGTTTTTTGGTGCGCATGGTACAACCCTATGTTGCTCGGACTTTTCGAAAATGTCGCTAGGTGCGTGTCAGACCCTCCAAAAGTAGTGTATTTTCGGAGGGTTCAACACGGGTGCGGCAGCATTTTGAAGAGTCCGGGTAATATAGGTAAAGCGTAGTGATCAAACAGAAAGTTCTTCTAGTGAGCAAGTAGTCCTCAAGTATCAGTTTTATACTGCAAGTTATGATAAATGCCATTTAATAATTTTCAGGGGAAAATGCAGCAAAGTATTTTAAAAAAAGGCTTTCAGTTTCTTTATTATGGAGAATTGGAGATACCATCAAATAGACTAGCCATTTACTGATAATATGTCTGAAGATAGGAGTCCTATTAGAAGGAAGCATCAATAGCGACGAATTTTCTGTTGTCTTGTAGTTATTGATCGTCCAAACCAAGCTGCATGAATTTTCAGAAAAGACAGTCTCCTTCTCCTCCTCTATTTTACATGATACTTCTGAATTTTCCAACATCCAAATGAGATTTTATTTTTTCAGGAAGGGCTTGACCAACCAGCATCCTCATCTGCTGATCTTTCACACTCTACAAGCACAGAAACCGCAGAGGCACTGCATACCGGAAAAGCTCCCCCCGGCTTTTCTGGAGTGGAAAAAGTTCAAAATCCTAAGCCATGCCACCCTAACTCTTTCACATCTGCGATAGGTTCATCACAAAGGAGTAGAACACCTGAGCCTCATCCATTTAGAAAATCACCTAGTCCTCAGCTTTCAGTTGGGCACTGTGATGGAATTGACATTAACTCTTTATCTCAACTTCACTACGATGATAATATGCAGCAACCTTGGTTTCAAATTAGAGTATCAAACGGTTATAGGCAGGGTGATCACCAACAGTTTATGGAATACTGCGGAGCAGAAAAATTGGCTATAGCTTCTGAGTTTGCTGATCTTGTAAAAGATAAAGATGTTTTAAGGGACCATAATTCTACCTTCTACGTAGATGGACGTGCGAATTTCCTAAGGACATTGAGTCCTGAGTTTGTGAATCAAAAATCTAATGTCCAGCACCAAGTCAATAATTATCAAAATGTTGATTCTACGGGATATATACCTGGTGGATACAAATACAATCAGAAGGTGAACGTGGCGTTGAATGGCAATCTTGGTAAGCTTTACTTCTCAATGATGATGTATTGTGCAGTATATTTTGAATCCTAATGCTTTTATTGCTCACATTGTTCAAAAATCAGGTGCTCAGTTAAATGGTGTCAGCGTGAATGGACGCCATTTGAGGAGCGACAGCAAGGAGGCTACCCAATACCTACAGAAAACTTCTGTAGATAATTATTCAAAGGGAAGAAATTTGGTTGGAGCTTCTCATGGCAATACAGACTTAAAAGTTCTTGGAGCAATGTATGCTGACACATCACTCCCGCAACAGAAGCAACAATATCCCTCGCCCTTTCTACATAATTGTTACAGCTTAATGGATCAGTATCATTCGACTCATGCTCTTGGCTCAGGTATTATACCGTGTCAAGAAAATAAGTTAGCGAATTCATGGCATTCAGATAATGTTGCTGAAGGAAGGGTTGTTCCGTCTTTGCTGGACGATCTCAAGAACAATCTCAGGTCGTTGGATCTTTTGGACGTTCTCAATCATGTCGTAGAGTTCAGGTGTGCGTAAGCTGCAGTTTGTATATACTTTACTTATATCATATTTCTTTTTTACTCTTATTTGGCTTCGTTTTATTACTTAGTAAGGATCAGTATGGAAGTCGATTTATTCAAAAGAAGCTGGAAACTGCCACTGTTGAAGAAAAGATGAAGATATTCCCAGAAATTCTTCCTCATGCTCACAGTTTAATGACCGATGTCTTTGGAAATTATGTCATTCAAAAGGTATGTATTGTCATTTGTACTATCATAACACTATATTTTTTCCTTTTCAAGTGGACATTATCCTGATCTAGATGAACTTTGTATTTATGGTCATTTTTTAATAAATATATGCAGTTCCTTGAGCATGGAACGGAGAGTCAAAGAAAGGAATTAGCGAGGCAACTTATTGGTCATGTTTTGCCTCTGAGTCTTCAAATGTATGGATGCAGAGTTATTCAGAAGGTTGATCCTTATACTTTATTCTGTATAATTTGCTTGGTCTAATTGCAGAATGACATGAATACTTTGTTGGTAGCAAAATGTTCCTCTATATCTCATATAGCATCTGAAAATTTTGAGGCAAAATACTTTTAGCATTATATAGAGTTCACTGGTGGTTTCTGTTGGGTGTTTATTGGTTATATATGTTTCTATCGCCCTTGATAGGAAGGTGTGGATGTCGAGAATTAGGGTAAAAGGTTAGTAGGTAGTCGAGCGTTTTTTTGTTCCATACCGGGCTTTTTTGGCTAGTCTAATAGTGTCTTGTTCTTAGATTGCTAGTATTACATGTTGTTTTCTTACTATCTTCCGCTTCGGCTTCCTATTATCTTGTCGTTGTTATTGTTTGTTGCTATTGCTTTCTTCCATTTATTTTTCTGGCTCTTAGATTGATGTTATTATCTTTCTGACCGTTGTTGTTGTTATTGCTTGTTTCTATTGTTTCTTTTCATCTTCTTGAGCCGAAGGTCTATTGAAAATAGTCTCTTTACCCTCCCAGGGTAGGGGCAAGGTCTGCGTACACATTACTCTCCCCAATCCCCACTTGTGGGACTCTACTGGGCTTGTTGTTGTTGTTTTAGTTGTTTCTATCATATCTATTAGCCGGCAAAAGAGATAGAGTATTATGTGGTTGGATTAATATTTTATTGAGTATTATATCCTTGCTTAATAGTTCACTCGTTTGTCCCTTTTTTCTGGATTTCGGATTGAAACATATTATGTGATCACAGGCTTTGGAGGTCTTTGATGTGGAACTGCAGACTAAAATGGTTACAGAACTGGATGGCTATGTAATGAAATGTGTTCGTGATCAAAACGGTAATCATGTTATTCAAAAGTGCATAGAACATGTACCTCAAGATAGAATTCACTTCATTGTAGCTTCCTTCTTTGGGCAAGTTGTGTCTTTGTCTACACATCCTTATGGTTGCCGTGTAATTCAGGTACCGATCTGCTATTGTTTTAGTTCTTTAATTTGGCATTGAGTTCCTTTAATCACTTTGGATCCGTTAATTTTCAGAGAGTTCTTGAGCACTGTAACGACTCAGAGACACAAAAGATTATTATGGACGAAATAATGCAAGCTGTTGGCACTCTTGTGTTGGATCAGTATGGAAACTATGTCATTCAGGTATTCATCGTTACTTGACATCCGACTCCTTCGCTAAATAAGTGATTCCAGTTTTGGATTTCATGTTCAGACTTCTGTTTTCCTCTCAAGTGTTAGTAGTGCTTAAAAACTGCTGTTCACTAGACATATATCTATCATTTTTTAAGCTTTTCGATTGCTGTCAAAATTCTGCTGTAGATAGTCTGCAATGCTTATTTTTGTACTACAAGTTATTACTCTTCTGTTCTGAGTCCTGATTTACCCTTCCTATTACTTGGTTAGCATGTACTCCAACACGGTAAACCACACGAAAGGTCTGTTATAATAGGCAAACTTACTGGACAAATTGTAAAGATGAGTCAGCACAAATATGCTTCTAACGTCGTTGAGAAGTGCTTGATCTTTGCAACGCCAGAGGAGCGTCAATTCCTGGTGAATGAGATGCTTGGTTCAACACAAGAAAACGAACCTCTACAGGTCTGTCACTATTCTTGTTTTAAGTCATTTTTTACCATTATATTCTGCATTTAAAAAGGAACAATAATGCAAAGTAAAGATGTTAAAGGTTTGATCTTTTTTCAATTATAATCACTTTGATTTTCCAATGTAGGCTATGATGAAGGATCCTTTTGGAAACTATGTAGTGCAGAAAGTTCTCGAGACATGTGATGATCAGAGCCGCGAGCTAATTCTTTCTCGCATTAGAATACACCTTACTGCTCTCAAGAAGTACACTTATGGAAAACACATTGTATCTCGAGTTGAAAAGCTCATCGCAACAGGAGGTCAGTACCCCCCTTGTTTTGGTAAAATTATCTGAATATATACATACTTACAATGTCTCGGAAACAGTCTCTCTACCTTAACAAGGTAGGGGTAAGGTCCGTGTACACACTACCCTCCCCATATCCCACTCCTAGGATTTCACTTGGTGTGTTGTTGTTGTACAATGTCTTGCGCGTGCTAAACACTGTTCTTTAAGCAACTTCTAACGATCCTTGCATCGTCTTTTTTCAGAGAAACACGTTGCTTTATCTTCGAATTCTTCTCGAGGCAATCCAGTTTTCAAGAATTGAAGGCATTCTTTTTTGTACAGCTGACAAAGGGTGGCATCTGACTTCTGCAATTGTTTTTTGGCATCGCTTGTTTTAGGAGGCTGATAAAGGGTTGTAAATAAGCAGCACTCCAATTTTGCTCCTGCCTAAATAAGTCTTTATATTTTCCTTTCTTTAAATGTAAATGGAAAACCTGTAATTATTTTCACTAAGAGCTATGTTAGGGTAGAGAAATGAGGCAACTTATTATATAAATGATTTTTAACTATTGTAAATAAGTCTAACATTCATCAAGTGTTTGAGAAGCTGATACTTGTCTAGCATAAAAATTTTGAGGGTATTTTACTTATGAAAATGTTGTTTGTTTTTGTAGTTAAGGTAAATATGTATTGGTTGGTGCATGATTTCTCCACTATAGTATTTTTTTTTTTCAAGAATGTTGTGGCTATGCGTCTGTGAGTCGAGGGTCTATCGAAAATAGTTTTTCTATCTTCACAGGGTAGAGGTAAGACTGCATACAAACTACCCACTTGTAAAATCACACTAGGTTTGTTGTTGTGATTATATAGGTTCATGATTGACAAGTTCATGCAAATAATTGTTCGAACATAAGTGACACAGTGATAATACATAAATTCGAACGGATCTGAAAGAAAATTATAGTATAAAAAATATTTTACCACACTCTATGTTTATATCAAATTAATGAATGCATAACATAGTAATGTGTTTTAGATGTTAGCAAGGTTACTCTAGGTGGTTAGAGATACATGCATTTACAAAATATATAAAAATTTGATACTTTTTATTCGTATTTGCATAATATTGGCAGAAGATGAATTAAACTAAGCAATATGGTTCGTGATGATTTATGTTATTCAGTCTGTATTGTTGTAATAACCAATAAAAACATTAAACTTTCTAAAATAGAAACAGAAACAGAAAGTTAGTAGAACCAGTTTGATGAAATAAATTCTGAAAAACAGTATAGGAATAAATCGAGCCTACTGAATACACAGTGTGTCCTTAAGGAAATTATTCCCCTCAAGTACCCGAGGTGCTGGAACATATAATCCCAGGATAGAACGATTTAACTCACCTGTATATTAGTACCAAAAAACTCTGTGAACTTCGAACCACTTAATGGTTGTAAAACACACTGAAAAATATTGTGCAGAAGAAGATAATCAAAAAATTTAGTAAGTAAAGATTCTGGGATTCAAGGCATATTTATAGACCATTTGGCACTGTTTCTGAAATGGTTTGCAACCTTTCAAAAACAGCCATAGCTGTTGGAACAGGTGGGAAGAAATATTGCGGGAAAATTAAAAACAGATTTAAAATAATCCGAGAAAGAAAACGGACCGGACCGGTCGCGGGTCATGGGTTATTTCGGATTGAATTTTCGTTACTTAATTAAATTAATTAATGAATTAAATAACTGGAAAAAAATTTATCCAACAAGATTAATCAATCAATCTTTGACCGAAGCAAAGGCGAAGTTGAGCCGAGCAATGACGACGACGACGACGGTGCGAGGCTTACCTTCTTCTTAACTCTTTAAGAGCTAGAAGAAGAGAAATTGTATATATACCCATCAAAAGTCTTTTCTTCCTCCAATATGGGACAACGTCCCTTTCCCTTTGCCAAGGAGGGAAACTCAAATATTTCATTTTTCCTCCATTTCCTATTCTCCCTCTTTAAGCTACACCAAGCTTAAAAGTCCTACAATCCCCCACATGAATGTGGAATGTCTATAAAATAAAGAAATGCACGGACCCGTGTATGTTTTACATACAAGAATTAATTACATATGGATAAGTGGGTTTCCCTTTGAACTTTTCGTAGTGAACTTATATTGGATATACTCGGTCGATCGGTAGATTTGATATCTTTGAATCGTCAAATTTTGTTGTGTGAGTCCAAAACCTAAATGTGGTCTTTTTGGACTCAAAAGACTGAAATAAGTGGGAAAAACCAAACTATATAAAATGCGGTTTTAAAACGCGCTTTACTATAACGTCTATTTTAGATGTTAAGGTAAAGTGCGTCTTAAAACCGCGTTTTATATAAAACGCTTTTACGAAATACGCTTTATTTATTTTATGGGACCACCAATAACTCTTCTGCGCTTAAATGACATAACAATGATTTAAATAGGTAAAACGGGTTTTAAAAAGGACGTTACCTCAAAAAATACGACCCTCCCGGATTGGGCATTACCTTATTTAAAGGCGTTAAGGATTTTGCAAAAATCCATTCAGAAATATTCTCAAATCCTGCTAAATTTTTCTTCTTGTTAAATTCTCAAGCATTTTGTCATAATGTTTAAAGAGCAAAAAGTAAGAGTTTCATTATATTGGGAAGGGGGGGGGTGAGGTTGTGGTGGCGAATAACTCAGTGAGCTATAGTTTATCTCTACAGAGTCATGTTTAGTAGCCACTTACAATGGAGTACGATATACTGGTATCCTTGTTGTGTAATAAAATGCATGTGAGAAAATGTTCGGTGAACCTTAAAGTAACCGGAAGATATCCGTATTCTGTCACTCCATAAAGGGTTGCTTGTTACGCCGAGTTTAACATCAAGGATGATGAAGCTTTGAGAGATTTTTTGGAGACTCCGGATGAATACCGGAAATTAATTTTGATAAAAATATTGAAAATGTATGTGAAAGTTGAAGACGTTCGAAATAATGAGGTTGCACAAAGCAGTGATAACCCTCAATCATCGGGTGGTTATTCTAAAGCAGTTTTAGTCGAACAGGTTCCAACCGTAAGATTTTGGCCGGATTTAAACTTATCTCTACGGGTGAATGAGGAGCGAGGAAATTATTTCTCTCCTACTTTACATAATCCACAAGACGAGTAGTAAACTTTAATTTTTTTTTGTCTTACGATATTTATTTTTGTGGTATTAATTTTGTAGTAACACTCATATATTCATAGAGGATACCGTCCAGATATGAATTTTACAAGTTATGAACCCACGCCCAGTTGAAATATGCGTAGTTTTGGTGTGTTGGATCATGGTGGTCCATCCGGGATTTATTACGAACAAGATAATGTCCATCATGGAATGTCAACACATTACGACTTGTAAGTAAAATTATATAGCTATATATAAAGTATTTATCAATTTGAGTAGCTTATTATTTTGTTGTTTGTGCAGTGAAAACGAGCAAGTTGAACCACCTGTCCTGGCTCAATTGCCCAAAGATGACGTATTTACTCGGAATAGGGTAGATGCGCAGAGTCAGGAAGAGAACAGTGATTATGACAACAATGTCTATGAGTCCGGAGATGACACACCCTTCCCCGATGAGGGTGGTGATGAAAAGTAAGAGAATGATAGACCTGATTTGACGAGGGAGCATGCTCCACCCCCATTAGACCAAGAGTGTACGAGTCCCACGTTCCGTTTCATTCAAGGTATATTCCCTACCTTGATCATTTGCCAAGCATGTCGGATGTGGATGCCTTCACAAGGAATTTTGACGAAATTCAGACAGCAATGTAAGATGAGTCTAAACTAACGGTACTGGCAAAGGGCATGCTTTTTTCTGATAAAGCACGCCTAAGCAGGGCGGCAAAAATATACAACGTAAAAGAGTGTCGTGAGATGACGGTATGGGAGTCAAGTACGGATATATACAAGGTTGTTTGCTGAGATGGTTTACGAGTTGTTATTGGATGTTGCGTGCGAGCAAGAAGAAAACAAGTATGTGAAAAGTGTGTAAATATATTGGCACCCACATTTGTGAAATGGACACATTCAATGGGAATCACTTCAATTTGGATGTTGACTTGATTTATCTTGTCCTGATTCCACACCTTGAAACGTCCATAAGGTACAAGATCAAAGAGTGCATTACACCACCAGGAATATGGCCATACCATTACCAAAAGAAAGGCATTTCTCATGCGCAAACGTGCGTTAGAAATTATTTATGGTAACTAGGATAAGTCATTTGCAACTCTACCCAGATACATGACCGCATTGCAACACTTTAACCCCGGGACCGTTGTTGAATGAACTTGAGCGGAGTTCGGGAATATCAGAGTATATATTCAAATATGTGTTATGGGCATTTAAACCATCATTTGATGATTTTCTGCATTGTCGTCCGGTAATATCCATAGACGGTACTCATGTCTATGGAAAGTATGATATTAAGTTGTTGATCGTCGTTGCAGTAGATGCCAATGGACAAATATTTTCCCTAGCTTTTGCCATCTGTGCTAATGAAAGCCAAGATACATGGACGCTATTTTTGAACCACTTGAAGGGCACGGTGTCAAATAATGTTCAGGTATTTGTCTAGTATCTGATCGGCATGGGGGTATATTAAGTTTTGTAGAGCATTTGCCTGAATGGCAGGAACCGTATGCATACCACCATTATTTCGTGAGGCTGAAGGCCAATTTCTAGAAGGTACACCCCAACAAGGATCTGCATGATTTAATGTGGATGGCTATAACAGATCACAAATAGCATAAATTTCGGACGCACATGGAATCTATCAGGCAGGAAGACGAGGTAGCGTATCGTTGGTTACTGCAACATAAGCCTAAAAAGTGGACTTTGCATGCGGATGGTGACAGAAGATGGGGAATTCTGACTACAAATGTGTCAGAGCCTTTCAACGGGTTATTGAAGTCTGCACGAGAATTGTCTGTCACTGTCATGGTGCGTATGTCATTCAAGAAGATGGCGGAGAGGTTTATTGAAAAGGCTGCAGCTGCAACGTCATTGATAGAATGGGGTGTTGAATTTATGCCACTACCAATGAAAAGATTTGAGAAATACAGGCAGCGAGCACATTGGCATTCATTTTTACAGTATGATCACGACCGAAATATTTTTGAAGTTCGCACCGCTATCCATGAAAATCGGGGGAATAATGTACACACCATAAATGAATCTAGAAGTTTATGCTCTTGTGGTAAATGGTCCATCTACCACATGTCGTACTCACATGCCATCAAATGCTTTCAACATATAGGTTTAGGGCCAAGCAACTACGTTGGTAAATAATATAATGTTGTTGCATACTTAAACACCTATAGTGGACAGTTGCAGCTAGTAGGTGCTGAGCATTATTGGCCGCCGGAACCATTTAAAATAGTGTGTAACAAGGAGTTTTGCGTCAGTGATTCCTGGATCGAACCACCAGCGCCGAGTCATCGCCCTCATCTTCTTCTTCATCATTTAGTAGGTGGACTAAGTAGGTGCAGAAAAGAATGCATATACGGAACTAAATAGATGTTGGTGATATCGTTTATGCACGTAAATGTGGCATATGCTCGCAAACAGGACACGGCCGCCTTAAATATCCTTTAGCTGGTTTGGGTGGCGGTAGTAATCCAGCTTTTGGTGGAAGTTTATCTAATGTGCCCAACTATCAAGAATAAGCGTAGTGTTTTTTTATTTTCCTAATGTATTTTTAAGAAGTGTATGTATTTGTTTATCTTGTAGAATATATGAAAGAAAATTATGTTTCCATTGTTGTTATATCTTTTTGATATTTAACATTAATACGGCGGTACAACAATCTAATATAAACCCATTTTAAAAACCAAAAAAATTGTCATTCGCCATTATCGTCGTTGTCTGGCACTATTTCATTGTCACTGTCTTTAACTTCTTCGTCAACATCATGTATGTACCCTTCGGGACCGAGGGCATCATAATCTAGGCCCCAGTTGACACATATTTCTCGCATTTCATCGATATCATCAAGAAGACCACTTTCCTGATTTCTATTACAATATGGGACACCTTCGTCCAACGTCTGTGGTATAAGCTTAGGTAGTTCCTCCCACTCGATAACTATTGGAAAAACAGGATAATCATTGTCTTTATGCAATTTATCATTTTCTAATAAATCCCAGAACTAATCCTCTGTTCCTCTCAAGAAGTTAAGATCATCCATTGCATGATGAACATCAAGTGCCTTTTCCATCTCCAGAATCTCCTTCATTAGATGCCTAATCACTTCTAGTTCATCTTTGTGTGTGTTTGTTTGGAAGGCTACAGAATTTGCTTGTGGCACAACAAACCCATGCCAGCGACACGGTACTTCGTAATCACACCGTTTTGTGTAAATGGGAACCCATTGTAATTCTTTGCCTCAAATTCGCATACCAGGCTTTGTAGAATGCGCTTCACTCTCAATAATGTGCCATGCGACTTTGAGATCAGTGTGTATATTGATAGGTTAATTTTTCAAGGTACGAAAAATACCATACCACTTGTCATCACTCAAGTCAGTCTAGCAACCTAGCATATTTTATCAAGGTAAGGATCGCTAGTGTTAAGACGTGATCCATGTGGATCTGTTGAACTACCTTCACCATTTTGCCTCTTTTTGAATCACATGTTAAATGTTAGAGGCATTTTTTTAATGGATGTTGTAATATTAATTCAAAAGGTCTTTGAGATACATATGACTTGGTTTAGTTTAAGAAGTTTTCTTATACCCAAAATAATGATTAGCACGTGAAGCATAGCGCAGTTACATATCATGTTATGTGTATTATCTTCTCGACCTGATAAAGCTACCGTTATGCAAAGATGTCTTCTGGAAAAGCTGTATTTTACCGTAAAGAATCAATAGCACGCGAAGCATATCGTGATTACATACCACGTTATGTGTATTGTCTTGTAGAGCTGATAAAGTTGTCGTTCTGCAAAGCTGCTCGCCTGGAAAAGTTGTATTGTACAGTAAAGATTTATTAGCACGCGAAGCATAGCACGGTTACATATCACGTTATGTGTGTTGCCTTGCCTATAAATAACTAGCAAATTTTAGTTATTATCTGCGCTTAACCAAAACAAATAGCAACACTTCCCATAAAGCAGTTTTTTTTTTCATTAACAAATGTCTGAACGCATTTATGTACCAATGTGCTATTGTGGAAAATACTGTATGGTGTCAGACTATTGGGAGATGATCATGTTGGGCACATATATTGGATGTGTGTAAATAGGTTTGGAGGCAACAACGGAAACTATTATAATTTCGAGGTATGGCTTGATGAACCCTGTAAGGAGGAATGATACAAACGATCTTTGAAGTATTACCATGATATGAACAAAAGATACGAACGTGATGAGATTGAAATGAAACGAGAAATTGTGGAATTGAAGAAGAAACTAAAAGAGGCGGAAGAAGAAAAAAATAAGCTAGAAGAGAAATTTAAGTGGTTGGAGCAGAGAATACTAAGGGGTCATGACTAAACAATGACATGTATGTGTTGAGTCTAGTACTTTATTTTTATGTTTTTAGTGTCATTTGTTTTCATTAGTTATACTGAATTTGAATTATGTTAAGTTGTTATGTTTGTGTTGTAGTATTAAAATAAAGAAGAACCAGAAAAATAAAAAATGTAATTCGCATATAATGTAAACATAAAAAATTGATATTTTTATTTGCATAAAATAATATTTACATAAAATACAAAAAAAATATCAATGTGTCCCATAGCATATGTGCTTCAATACAGCCACTGGCCTGAGGCACATCCAGTCCGCCCGGCTATGCTATCAGGAATATCTTCATCATATCGCCTCTTTATCGCAAGATGCGCTACAACATGATCGTCAGTAGTGCTGGCAGGATCAGTAGAAGGGGCCGTCGGTCCAACCTACAGAAGAATAAGTTAGCTCAGTGTATAAAAATATATATTAGTAATGTACCTGTTAAGTCAAAAAAACTTTAAATTGTTTTAAGTTGGGACTACTGCATCTGCAGTCCCAACTGGTGGAATAAATGTAGGCCAATAGGCTGCACAACGTGTAAAATATAAATTACGGAATGCTGGGTTACAGTTATAAGTAAGAATACCAAATAACATACCAGTGCCTCGTGTCTCTCGGCGTATGGAATGTACTGATCGCCAGCTTGATAAATGGGATTCCCGACGAAAAGTCGGGTAACACTTCGGTACCAACCCATATAATCATGCTCGGTATCCTGTCGACTCGGTGAAGGGGGCATAATCAGGTCAAATCGTCGGTCCCAAGTATTGATCTACTCCTCTAGCCATGCCATATATGCCTGGTCTACCCTGAAACGATCAACCCGCTAGAAATATATAGTCTACCAGGTGGGCGGTGTCGATGGCCAAACTGACGAAGTACCCGCTAGATGGCATGATGCACCACAATATCAAGGCATATCAACAGGATGGAAGAGCCCCATATAAGTCGGTCGGCCGAGCAATAAGCGGTCAAGCCAGCTATGAGCGCGTCGTTGTATGGCGTCCATATGAACTATTAAGTAATAACAGAAAATGTGAGTATACGCAACATATGTGAAGCTATGCCAAGTAAACTTAGGTATACATTTACCTGTGCGCCCTCCAACAAATCCAATATATCCCTGCACAAGGGGAGATTATGCCGAGCCTCGTACTCACGCGTATATCCCCGCCGAAGAAACCACCTCCTAGCTAGATGGAGAAACGGAGGTGGTACATCCATATCTAATCGTGGTAGAGGTGGCTGCAACTGCAGGAACCATTCCGAGGCCTAAACCTAACATAAAAAGTTGACATAAAATTTAAGATATATTTTTACTAGGTATGTTAAAATGAATAGAGTATTTGAATATGTTGTCACATGTAGTAGCGGCAAAAATCCTGCAACATCACGCTGGGTGCCCATGATCGCCCGATACTCTGCCTGTACAAGTAGGCAAGAACAACAGCACCCCAGCTGTACTGGGGTAAATCGTCTAGCCGCTCAAGATGATGAAGAAATGTCAAGCTGACTAGGTTCCCCGAAATATTCGGGAATAAGAACCCTCCAAACATAAGGAGTAGCAGCAACCTTGTATACCGGTGAACATGATAATCCGGTGTATCACCATTGATGTCAAGATGCAATATCTCCAAATACTCTCGAATAGTCATCAATGGAAAACGAATGGCCCCAGCTAGTGTATTCTCATCCTGTGGCCAGAAACCAGTGAGTTGCTGCAGCATGTCCAGGTACTGCGCACCTATCATCTCTCTCATGCCTTGCAGCAGAGCAATGGGGTGTCCATCAACGGGCAACCCATATATAACCTCGATGTCCTGCAGTGTGATGGTGGCCTCGCAAACGGTCAAGTGGAATGTGTGAGTCTTCGGTCGCCACCGCTCTATCAGGGTCGTGACCAAAGACCAATCGAGCTGCAGCCCGATCTCCAAAATCCCGTAGAAGCCCGCATCCTGCAGGCATCTGACTACACGGAGATGGAGAACTTTACCCATCAGAAAGTCCCACATGTCGTCCACTCTCCTGGCACGGAGAGTCTGGGCCAGTAACTCTCCCTCCTATGTGTGGGAGGACCTATGATCTCCCTGTAACGACAATAGCTCATCGCTGGAAGGTCCGGGATGAATAGGCGGCACCTCCATGCCGTCTATTGTAAATTAAACAACATTAATTACATGTTAGTTTTATAATTTTATATGTTTGTTCATAAATTAAATAATTAATTTTTATAATTATACAATATTTACTTATTATGTATTCACATAAGGGTTCCAGGCTCGATATTTGAGGCCTAGTAGTACCAAGATATCCTAAATTATGGTATGTGTTAGTTTTACTATTTTACATATTAGTTTTATAATTTTATATGTTTGTTTATAAATTTTTACTTATTAAGTATTCACATAAGGGTTCCAGGCTCGATATTTGAGGCCCAGTAGCACCTAGATATCCTGAATTCTTGTATGTGTTAGTTTTATTATTTTACATGTTAGTTTTATAATTTTATATGTTTGTTTATAAATTTTTACTTATTAAGTATCCACATAAGGGTTCCAGGCTCGATATTTGAGGCCCAGTAGCACCTAGATATCCTGAATTCTTGTATGTGTTAGTTTTATTATTTTACATGTTAGTTTTATAATTTTATATGTTTGTTTATAAATTTTTACTTATTAAGTATCCACATAAGGGTTCCAGGCTCGATATTTGAGGCCCAGTAGCACCTAGATATCCTGAATTCTTGTATGTGTTAGTTTTATTATTTTACATGTTAGTTTTATAATTTTATATGTTTGTTTATAAATTTTTACTTATTAAGTATCCACATAAGGGTTCCAGGCTCGATATTTGAGGCCCAGTAGCACCTAGATATCCTGAATTCTTGTATGTGTTAGTTTTATTATTTTACATGTTAGTTTTATAATTTTATATGTTTGTTTATAAATTTTTACTTATTAAGTATCCACATAAGGGTTCCAGGCTCGATATTTGAGGCCCAGTAGCACCTAGATATCCTGAATTCTTGTATGTGTTAGTTTTATTATTTTACATGTTAGTTTTATAATTTTATATGTTTGTTTGTAAATTAAATTAATTTTTATAATTATATAATATTTAATTATTAAATATTCACATATGGGTTCCAGGCTTATTTACAGCCCAATAGCACCAAGATATCCGAAAAATATTGTTTTTTTCTCATGTTATTTTCTTACGATCGTTGATTATAAGTGGACAGAGTTTGTGTTTGATCTATCAATTATTTTGACGTATTTTTTAGTATAAAATACAGGGATACTACGCTAAAAGGCACCATATTTTACTACGCTAAAATGCACTATATTTTACTACCCTAAAAGGGCACGATATTACTAGTCTTTAAGCAAATAAATAATATAAACCAGATAAAAATAATAAATATATTTAATCAAAAAACATTCACGAAAATACATATACAACAGTAAAAAGTAACTTATTAACATTTATTTTAACAAATAACAATGATTTCTCAATTTTTACATATCTTTTTACCATACTAATATTTAAGTTCGGATAAAAATAACATACCAGTTTAATCGCAAAAAAACACAAAATAACATAGAACACATTTAAAACAACTAATATGCATTTTTTATATGAGTTTCGATAAAAACTAAATCGGAATACCTCGATATATATTGTTTGGAAAGTTGAAGAATTGAAGATTTTAGTCCGAAACGAGCAACCACAATGAGTGAAAGCCTTAGCTAGGATGTGGGACCAACACTCTTTACTTTTTATGGGACGTGTGGGGTCCACTCGTGTATTTTTGGGTCGTTAATTGGGGGGACCGCTGGATCGATTTAAAAATTAGTGGGTGGGGGGGAGAAAGGGAAGCTTCTGCTTAAACGTGGGGGAAGGGAAGGGGACGGGTATTTGACGATGAAAAGCGTGGTTTATTAAGGTGTTTTATATATAGCGCATTATTAAACCACGCTTTATATAAATGTCTAGTCAGCTTCAGGTAAAGCGTATTTCGTAAAAGCATTTTATATAAATGCGGTTTTAAAACGCGCTTTACCTTAACGTCCAAAACGGACGTCAACGTAAAGCGCGTTTTAAAACTGCATTTTATATAGTTTGGCCACTTAATTTTTTTCACTTATTTCGGTCTTTTGAGTCCAAAAATACCACATTTAGGTTTTGAACTCTTGTTGTATAACTAGACAACATAAGTCACACTATCAATCCTTAACCATCTATGGTTCTCACGGTTGTATTCGTTTCAGCAATGAACACCGCCTGGTTTCATGAGTGCTTGGAGAATGGGACTTTACTTTCATTCCCCTTGAAGCGGCTTACACTTCACACTCACATAGGTGATTTCTAAATGTGTAATCCTATAGACGCACTATCTGGTCATATCCTGCCAGACTTAGCAAATCATTAAAAAGCTTTAAGCTTTATTGACTCATCAAAAAGCCTTAATAATTTACCTCGATTTATGAACATTTTCTTTATCACGAGAATGGGTTTAGTTATTTGACAATGTTGAACCATCATTCACAACTTTGTTCGATCTCTTTGATCTTAGCTCGTAGGATCTCAAGTCTGCTAGGTAGAGTTACGACCATGATGACTTGTCCTAGACCTTAACCTCATTCCCTTTGATGATCTTTCAACTTCCTCTCTAGATAGGCCTTTTGTAAGTGGATCCGTGTCACGACCCCAACCCGGTCATGATGGCGCCCAGCATACTACTAGGCAAGCCTGACCATTTCCAATATTTAACCCAATTGATAAACAGAGATAGATAGATAGATAAAACAGTAAATCACCAAAACATTTTAAGTCAAAGATCAGGAAATTATGATAAAAATACGGAAGTTTAACAAAATACAGAATATAGCCCAACCATGGACCCGGTGTCACGAACATGAGCCTCTAATAAGGAGTGTCCTTCTACTACAAGGTCTGTCTAAAATCTGATAATGTGGGAAACAAAAGATAGGGATACAGGGGAGAAATCTAAGGCTGCGAACGCCGTGCAGCTACCTCGATGCTCCCGAAAGCTAACTCTGCTCGATCAAACTGGATCTACTCGGCCTGAGAAGAACCTGGATCTGCACGCAAGGTGCAGGGAGTAAAGTGAGTACTCCGACCCAATGAGTAATAAACATAAATACAGTCTGAAACTAAGAAATCGCAGAAAATACACAAGGTAACCCATATCTAACAGTTCGGATCAATATCGGTGTAAACATGTAAAATAATAATACAGTTAAGGGTATAATGCATGATAAGATGCAACATATATAACGGTACACTCTAGTACCCGCTACGGCGTGCAGCCCGCTCCACTTATTTAACGTCGACAGCGCTGGAGGGCTCCTACAGCCCAAGCGCAATATCAGCCATCTCGTTGCATCAAATAGGCTCTCGGCCTCAATTTAAATATATCATCGCTGCGGCATGCAGCCCTATCCACATCAAGGGAAACACATCCTCACTATCGGGTCCTCGACCCATCTCAGTCAAATAAGTTCACAGCCACTCGGGCATGACATACTATAGGGATCTCAGCCCTCATATCCTTTTGATATAATATTCATGATTAAAAACTCAGTCCTTTTTATTACTTTATCAGTTGAAAACATGACTGAGAATATAATGTATGCAAACAAGTGAGGAAAACCAATGAAGATCCCCTAAGGATTCTACAGTTCGGCACAAGGCCCCAAACATGGCAATAAGCCCAATTCACAGTAATAAGATATGCGTCTCAATCGCCAATATAGTGAAAATAACACCTGGGATGGACCAAGTCACAATCCCCATCAGTAAACGACCCCGCACTCATCACAGAATGCGTGTCACGCCTCAATATACCGTTACGATGTGAAAGTCCGGGGTTTCAAACCCTCAGAACAACATTTACATGAATTACTCACCTCTAGCCGGCCAAAGACTAGCTTGCAATGCCCTTTCCTCGCAAATCGACCTCCTCGCACGTCGAATCTAGCCAAAACCACAACAAATACATTACAATAGGCTAAGGGGATATAACCCAATCGAAAAGACTCGAAAAAATATCGAAAATTGCAAAATTTGCAAAACCCGAGCCCCGGGCCCACTTCTCGAAAGTCAGAAATTTTTACACCAAAATGTTCCTTATCTCAACACGAGTCTATACATATCAAATTCACAAGAATCGGAGTCCATTTGACCCCTCAAATCCCTAGTTAAATCTTTCTTACGTTTCAAGCCCTAACCTCCATTTTTAATCTTTAATTCCTTGGGTTTTCAGTCTTAATCCATGATTTTACTCCATAATAACATATTCTAAGTCCAAGAACCCATACCTGATGAAAGCCCTCGAAACCCTCTTCAAAATTGCCCAAAACCCTCTTAGTCCGAAGTGGAAATGTTGTGTTCTTTCAAAAATTCGCGAAGGTCAAATTAAATGCTTCTGCCCAGTCCTTTTTCACTTCTGCGACCAAAATACCGCTTCTGCGGTTACCGCTTCTGTGCCCTTTCCACCGCTTCTGCAGTTTTTCCATAAATCACCCAGGACCGCTTCTGCAGTCCATAACCGCTTCTGTGATGACTGCTTATGCGGGCTCTAGTTCGCTTCTGCGGAAAATGCCAGGATCCCCAAAACCGCACTTGCGACCTTCCATACCGCATCTGCAGAACCGCCTCTGCGGTCCTTTTCCGTAGATGCGGAAATACCAGGTACCAGCAACCTTAAAACATGCCAAAACTCCAAAACTCTCCGTTTAACCACCTGAACTCATCCCGAGGCCCCCGGGACCTCAACCAAAAACACAGATGCGACCCAATACCTTACTCAAACTTGATCGAACCGTCAAAACACTATAGTTAACATCAAAATCATCAAATTTTATCAAATCAAAGCCTAAGTTCAACCAAAACTTCCGAAATTCGCATTCGATAAAAATCTACCTAAACACCTCTGATTCAACTGAAATTTTGCACACATATCCAAAATCACCTAACGAAGCTACAGCAACTCTTGGAATTTCATTCCGAGCCCCGGATCAAAATCTCACCTACCAACTGGAATTCGCCAAAATACTAACTTCGCCAATTCAAGCCTAATTCTACACCGGACCTCCAAAACCAATTCCGATTGCACTCCTAAGTAATAAATCATCCCCCAAAGCTAACCGAATAACCGAAATTCACATTCGAACCCTCTAACTAAATAGTCAACTTCCGGTTGACTTTTCAAAAACAAGCTTCCCTTTAAGAGACTAAGTGTCTCATTTCCATCTAAAACCAATCCAATTCTACTCGATCACCTCAATTACCGATAATGAAACATAGAGAAACATAATATAGGAAAAACGGGGCGGTAACTCACATGACGACGGGCCGGGTCGTCACATCCTCACCAACTAAAACAAACGCTCGTCCTCGAGCGGGTCAAGAAACATACCTGGAGCCTCAAACAAGTGAGGATATCTGCTCCGCATCTCTTGTTCGGTCTCCCAAGTAGCCTCCTCCATGGGCCGAACTCTCTACCGTACCTTCACTGAAGCTATATCCTTCGATCGTAGCTTCCAAACCTGACGACCCAAAATAGCCATTGGCTCCACATCATATGTCAAATCCTCATCCAACTGAACCGTGCTGAAGTCTAAAACATGAGACGGGTCCCCAACATACTTCCGGAGCATAGAAACATGGAATACCGGATGAACCCCCGACAAGCTGGGTGGCAAAGCAAGCATATAGGCCACCTCCCCAATCCTCATAAGTATCTCAAAAGGCCCTATGAACCGCGGACTCAACTTTCCTTTATTCCCAAATCTCATAACGCCCTTCATGGGCGAAACCTTCAACAAGACCTTCTCGCCTACCATATAAGATACATCTCGAACCTTCATGTCCGCATAACTCTTCTGACGCGACTGAGCTGTACGAAGTCTCTCCTGGATCACCTTCACCTTATCTAGAGTATCCTGGACCAACTCTGTCCCCAATAACCTAACCTCGTCGAGCTCAAACCAACCAACCGGAGATCTACACCGTCTCCTATATAGGGCCTCATACGGTTCCATCTGAATGCTGGACTAATAACTGTTGTTGTAGGAAAACTCTGCAAGCGGTAAGAACTCAGCCCAATAACCTCCAAAGTCAATAACACAAGCTCGCAACATGTCCTCCAATATCTAAATGGTACGCTCGGACTGCCTGTCCGTCTGAGGATGAAACGTTGTGCTCAACTCTACCTGTATACCCAGCTCTCGCTGAAAAGTCCTCCAAAACTAGGAAGTAAACTGAGTGCCCCTATCTGAGATAATAGAAACTGGAACTCCATGCAACCGAACAATCTCCCGGATGAAAATCTCTGCTAACCGCTCCGAAGAATAGGTAGTACACACAAATGAAGTGCGCGGACTTGGTCAGCCGATCCACAATCACCCAAATCGAATCAAACTTCCTCGAGGTACGAGGGAGACCACTAACAAAATCCATAGTAATCCTCTCCCGCTTCCACTCTGGAATATCCATTCGCTGAAGTACACCACTGGGCCTCTGATGCTCATATTTGACCTGCTGGCAGTTGAGACGCCGAGCTACATAACTCACAATATCTTTTTTTCATCCTCCTCCACCAATAATGCTATCTCAAATCCTGATACATCTTCACGGCACCTGGATGGATAGAATCCCGCGAGCTGTGGGCCTCCTCTAATATCAACTCCCAAAGCCTATCCACATTGGGCACGCAAATCCGGCCTTGCATCCTCATAAAACCATCATCATCAATAGTCATATCTCTGGCATCATCATGATGGACCCTGTCCTTAAGGACAAGCAAATGCAGATCATCATACTGGCTCTCTCTGATGCGGTCATACAAGGAAGACCGAGAAACCACACAAGCCAACACCCGACTAGGCTCTGAAATGTCTAATATCACCATCCGATTGGCCTAGGCCCGGACATCAACTGCAAAGGGCCTCTCCCCAACTAGAATGTACGCCAAACTACCCATACTAACCGCCTTCCAGCTCAAAGCATCGGCCACTACATTGGCCTTCCCCGGGTGATACAATATGGTAATATCATAGTCCTTGAGTAACTCAAGCCATCTCCGCTGTCTCAAATTAAGATCCTTCTATTTGAACAGATGCTGAAGGCTATGATGATCAGTATAGACCTCACACGATACGCCATATAAGTAGTGCCTCCAAATCTTCAAAGCATGAACTATGGCAGCCAACTCCAAATCATGTACAAGGTAGTTCTTCTCGTGGGGCTTCAACTGGCGAGAAGCATATGCAATAACTCTACCCTCCTGCATCAACACATATCCTACCCCAACTCTCGAGGCATCACAATACACGGTGTAAGAACCTGAAGCTGATGGCAAAACCAACACTGGAGTTGTGGTCAAAGCTGTCTTGAGCTTCCGAAAGCTCTCCTCGCACTCGTCCGACCATACAAATAGTGCACCCATATGCGTTAACATGGTCAAGGGCTAAGCAATAGATGAAAAACTCTGGACGAACTGGCAATAATACCCTGCCAAATCGAGGAAACTCCGAATCTTCGTGGCTGAGGACGGTCTAGGCCAA
Source organism: Nicotiana glauca (assembly GCA_026770625.1). Lineage (NCBI taxonomy): Eukaryota > Viridiplantae > Streptophyta > Magnoliopsida > Solanales > Solanaceae > Nicotiana > Nicotiana glauca. Next base: position 68,287 of record MU758987.1, on the reverse strand, counting down.
CTCTGCACCGCCTCTATCTTATTCGGATCAACCTGAATACCATCACTGGACACCACATGTCCCAGAAAAGTCATAGAACCAAGACAGAACTCACACTTGGAGAACTTTGCATAAAGCTTCTCTTCTCTCAATCTCTGTAATACCACTCTCAAATGCTGAGCATGATCCTCCTGGCTACGCGAGTACACCAGGATATCATCAATAAAAATGATAACAAATGAATCCAAATAAGGCCGAAATACGATGTTCATTAGATCTATGAATGCGGCTGGAGCATTAGTCAGCCCGAAAGACATAATCAAGAACTCATAGTGCCCATATCTCATCCTGAAAGCCGTCTTCATAATATTAGAATCCCTAATCTTCAGCTGGTGATAGCCTGAATGGAGATCAATCTTAGAGAATACCCTTGCTCCCTGGAGCTGGTCAAACAAATCATCAATACGCGGTAGTGGATGCTTGTTCTTCACTGTCACCTTGTTCAACTGCCTATAGTCAATGCACATTCTCATTGTGCCATCTTTATTCTTCACAAATAAGACCGGTGCACCCCACGGTGACACACTCGGGCGAATGAACCCCTTATCTAGGAGTTCCTGAAGTTGCTCCTTCAATTCCTTTAACTTTACTGGTGCCATAAGATAGGGAGGAATAGAGATGGGCTGAGTGCCCGGTACCAGGTCAATACCGAAATCAATGTCCCTGTCCGGCGGCATGCCCGACAGGTCTGCTGGAAACACATAAGGGAAATCCCTTACAACGGGAACCGAATCAAGACTAGGAGACTCAGCTCTGACATCTCTCACAAATGCCAAATACGATAAACAACCTTTCCCAACCATCCACTTGGCCTTTAAGAAAGAGATCACCCTGCTGGGTACATAATCAGTCATACCACGCCACTCAATCCTCGGAACACTCGGCATAGCCAGGGTGGCTGTCTTTGCATGACAGTCTAGAATAGAATGACACGGAGATAACCAGTCCATGCCCAGAATAACATCGAAGTCTACCATGCTCAAAAGCAATAAATAAACTCGGGTCTCCAGACCCCCAATAGTAACAAGACAGGACCGATACACATGGTCCACAACAATAGTATCACCCACCGGGGTAGATACGTGCACAGGAAAGGCAAGACACCCTCGGGTCGTACCTAGATGATGGGAAAAATATGAAGACACATAAGAGTATGTAGATCCGGGATCAAATAAAATAGAAGCATCCCTGTGGCAAATTGAGATAATACCTGTGATAATAACATCTAATGCGATGGCTTCCCTCCTGTCTGGGAGGGCATAGAATCGAGCCTGACCACCACCAGATCGGTATCCACCCCTAGCGCAGCCCCTAGCTGACTGGCCCTCACCCCTACCTGACTGGGAGGGTGCTGAAGTAGATGGAGTAGAAGAGGAGGGTTGATCCCTCTATTGAGACCGACCAGCACGAAGCCGAGGACACTGTCTCCTCATGTGGCCAAACTCACCGCACTTGTAGCAACTACCTGGTGCTGTAGAAGGGGACTGAAGGGAACCCCTCGCACCGGAATGACCAGCCGATGCGCTCTGCGCAGAAGAACCCTGAGCTGAAAGGGCATGTGATGAGCTCTAAGCTGGGAGGGCACTAAGTGAAGACTGGCCCTGCTGGAAACCCTAATGACCGTGGCCTGAAGACGCCTCACGATACTCGGGACGAGCTGACTGGTGAGGCCTGGAAGAACGACCTCTGCTCTGCTGAACCTGGACCCTAGACGGAGCACCGTTGAAGCTACCCGATCCTCAATACGTCTTGGCCTCTCTCTCCTCTCTCTCCTGACGGTGAGCCATCTCAATATCACGAGCAATATCAACTGCATCCTCTAAGGTATGACTCAGAATCCTCTCTCGAGTCATCAGAATATGAATGGGATAATGAGTCCATCCACAAACCTCCTAATCCTCTCCTAATCAGTCGGGACCATCTACGGAACGTAACGAGCCAACTCAGAAAATCTCACCTCATACTGAGACACGGTCATATGTCCCTAGCGAAGCCACTCGAACTGTCTACGCAGCTCCTCCCTCTGAGATTGCGGTACCCACTTCTCCAGGAAGAGAGTAGAGAACTCCTGCCATGACAAAGGTGCTGCACCTACCGGCCTACACCGCTCATATGCCTCCCACCAAGTGAAGGCTGCTCCTGAGAACTGAAAGGTAGTAAATGATACCCCGCTCGACTCCAAGATCCCTGATGTCCGAAGCATATGTCGACACTTGTCGAGAAAACCCTCGGCATCCTCACTCGGAACACCACTGAAAGTAGGAGGTGAAAGACTACTGAACCTCTCAAGATGACATTGCTCATCGTCTGGCATAGCTGGACCCACATCACACTGAACCGGGGCAATCGGCTGAACTGGTGCAACCTGCTGAGCTGGTGGCGCCTCTGGTGTCTGCAAACCCTGCACTACCTGCTCAGGTGTGAGAGCATCGGGGGTCTGATGACCACCCCCGGTCTGTAAGGTAGCTACGGCAGTAGTAGCTGAGACTGCCTGAACCAGGCCAGTACAAACTGATAGAATTTGAGCTAGGGCCTCCTGAAGACCCGGAATCATAATAGACACAGCGGGTGCCTGAACAAGTACTGCTGGAGTCTTTATAGCTGGAGGCTGGTCCTGAACGGGGGCAACTGGAGGATCTGCAAGTACTGCCCCTGCTGCTCTGCCTCGACCACGACCACTACCACGCCTACGGCCTCTAGTGGGTGGTAATGGTGGTCGTCCGCCACGTTCGGTAGAACGGGTTCTCGCTATCTGCAAGAGAATAAAGTACAAAAACTTAGTTTCTCGGATCAACACAGTCGCACGACAAGAATTTCAAGAATTTAAATTTTTCATAAAGGTTTTGCAGTCACTCGAGGATAAATACAGTTGTCTCCGTACCGATCCGCTAGACACTACTAAACCGGCTCAGGATTCACGAGACCAAGTAACCTAGGCTCTGATACCAACTTGTCACGACCCCAACCCGGTCATAATGACGCCCAGCACACTACTAGGCAAGCCCGACCATTTCCAATATTTAACCCAATTGATAAACAGAGATAGATAGATAGATAAAACAGTAAATCACCTAAACCATTTAAGTCAAATATCAGGAAATAATGATAAAAATGCGGAAATTTAACAAAATACAGAATATAGCCCAACCATGGACCCAGTGCCACGAACATGAGCCTCTAATAAGGAGTGTCCTTCTATTACAAGGTCTGTCTAAAATCTGATAATGTGGGAAACAAAAGATAGGGATAGAGGGGAGAAATCTAAGGCTGCGAACGCCGTGCAGCTACCTCGATGCTCCCGAAAGCTAACTCTGCTCGATCAAACTGGATCTACTCAGCCTGAGAAGAACCTGGATCTACACGCAAGGTGCAGGGAGTAAAGTGAGTACTCTGACCCAGTGAGTAATAAACATAAATATGGTCTGAAAGTAATAAATCGCAGAAAATACACAAGGTAACCCATATCTAACGGTTCTGATCAATATCGGTGTAAACAAGTAAAACAATAATACAGTTAAGGGTATAATGCATGATAAGATGCAATACATATAACGGTACACTCTAGTACCCACTGCGGCGTGCAGTTCGCTCCATTTATTTAACGTTGACGGCGCTCACTGGGGGTATGTACAGACTCCGGAGGGGCTCCTACAGCCCAAGCGCAATATCAGCCATCTCGTGACATCAAATAGGCTCTCGGCCTCAATTTAAATATATCATCGCTGTGGCGTGCAGCCCTATCCACATCAAGGGATACACATCCTCACTATCGGGTCCTCGACCCATCTCAGTCAAATAAGTTCACAGCCACTCGGGCATGACATACTATAGGGATCTCAGCCCTCATATCCTTTTCATATAATATTCATGATTAAAAACACAGTCCTTTTTATTACTTTATCAGTTGAAAACAAGACTGAGAAAATAATCTATGCAAACAAGTGAGGAAAACCAATAAAGATCCCCTAAGGATTCTACAGGTCAGCACAAGGCCCCAAACATGGCAATAAGCCCAATTCACAGTAATAAGATATGTGTCTCAAATGCCAATATAGTAAAAATAACACTCGGGATGGACCAATTCACAATCCATATCAGTAAACAACCCCGCACTCATCATAGAATGCATGTCACGCCTCAATATAGCGTTACAATATGAAAGTCCGGGTTTCAAACCCTCAAAACAACATTTACATAAATTACTCATCTCTAGCCGGCCAAAGACTAGCTTCCAATGCCCTTTCCTCGCGAATCGACCTCCTCACGCATCGAATCTGGCCAAAACCACAATGAATACATTATAATAGGCTAAGGGTAGATAACCCAATCGAAAAGACTCGAAAAAATATCGAAAATCATGAAATTTGCAAAACCCGAGCCCCGGGCCTACTTCTCGAAAGTCAGAAATTTTTACACCAAAATGTTCCTTATCTCGATACGAGTCTATACATATCAAATTCACAAGAATCGGAGTCCATTTGACCCCTCAAATCCCTAGTTAAAATTCTCTTAAGTTTCAAGCCCTAACCTCCATTTTTAACGTTTAATTCCTTGGGTTTTTAGTGTTAATCCATGATTTTATACCATAATAACGCATTCTAAGTCCAAGAACCCATACGTGATGAAAACACTCAAAACCCTCTTCAAAATCGCCCAAAACCCTCTTAGTCCGAAGTGGAAATGTTGTGTTCTTTCAAAAATTTGCGAAGGTCAAATTAAATGCTTCTGCCCAATCCTTTTTTGCTTCTACGACCAAAATACCGCTTCTGCTGTTACCGCTTCTGCACCCTTTCCACCACTTCTGCAGTTTTTCCTTAAATCACCCAGGACCGCTTCTGCGGTCCATAACTGCTTCTGCGATGACCGCTTATGCGGGCTCTAGTTCGCTTCTGCGGAAAATGCCAGGATCCCCAAAACCGCACTTGCGACCTTCCATACCGCATCTACGGAACCGCCTCTGTGATCCCTTTTTCGCAGATGCGGAAATACCAGGTACCAGCAACCTTAAAACATGCCAAAACTCCAAAACTCTTCGTTTAACCACACGAACTCATCCCGAGGCCCCCGGGACCTCAACCAAAAACACAGATGTGACCCAATACCTTACTCAAACTTTCTTGAACCATCAAAATACTATAGTTAACATCAAAATCATCAAATTTCATCAAATCAAAGCGTAAGTTCAACCAAAACTTCTGAAACTCGCATTCGATCAAAAACTCGACCTAAATACCTCCGATTCAACTGAAATTTTGCACAAATATCCAAAATCACCTAACGAAGCTAAATCAACTCTCGGAATTCCATTCCGACCCCCGGACCAAAATCTCACCTACCAACCGGAATTCGCCAGAATACTAACTTCGCCAATTCAAGCATAATTCTACACCGGACCTCCAAAACCAATTCCAATCGCACTCCTAAGTCATAAATTATCCCCCGAAGCTAACCGAATTACCAGAATTCACATCCGATCCCTTTAACTAAATAGTCAACTTCCGGTTGACTTTTCCAAAACAAGCTTCCCTTTAAGAGATTAAGTGTCTCATTTCCATCTAAAATCAATCCAATTCTACTCGATCACCTCAATTATCGATAATGAAACATAAATAAACATATTATGGGAAAAACGGGGAAGTAACTCACGTGACAACGGGCCGGGTCGTCACAATCTGACACGTTATCTCTTGACTTTACGTATTCAATTATGATAACACCACTAAAGAGTAGTTGTCTAACGGTATTGTGTCTCCGTCGTATATGACGAGATTTTCCGTTATACATAATGCTCCCACACAGCCTATTGTTGCCTGACTATCACAATGAATACAAATAGGCACCAAAGGTTTGGGCCAAAATAAAATATCTTTTAAGAAATTTTGGAGCCATTCAGCTTCTTCACTGGTCTTATTTAAAGCTATGAATTCAGATTCTATTGTAGAACGGGCGATGAACGTTTGCTTGGATGATTTTTAAGACACTGCTCCATCCCCAATTGTGAAAATATATCCACTCGTGGATTTAACTTCAGATGATCTGGTGATCCAATTTGCATCACTATATACCTTAATCACGGAGGGATATTTGTTATAATGCGAAGAATAATTTTGGGTATGTTTCAGATACCCCAAAGTTCATTTCATTGTCATCCAATGTATTTGATTGGGATTACTTGTAAATTGACTTTGTTTACTAATATCACATGCTATATCAGGTCGCGTACAATTCATGATATACATCAAACTTTCCGATACTCTTGCATAGTCCAGTTGTGAGTCACTTTCACCTTCATTCTTTTGAAGTTCATAGCTCACGTCAATTGGAGTCTTGGCAATCTTGAAATCCAAATACTTGGACTCGTCAAGTACTTTTTCAGTGTAGTGAGACTGTGATAAGACCTTGTGGAGTCTTATGAATTCTGATTCCTAAGACCACGTCAGCAGCTCCTAAGTCTTTCATGTCGAATTTTCTAGCCAACATGTGCTTAGTAGCATTTATATCTGCCATACTTTTGCTAATTATCAACATGTTATCAACATATAAACAAACAATGACTTCATGACCTAGAGTGTTTTTAATGTAAACACATTTGTCACACTTGTTGATTTTAAACCCACTTGCTAATATTGTTTGGTCAAATTTGGCATGTCATTATTTGGGTGATTGTTTAAGTCCATAAAGTGACTTAAAATGTTTGCACACTTTCTTTTCTTTACCAGGAACCACAAAACCCTCAGATTGTTCAATGTAAATCTCTTCCTCCAATTCTCCATTTAAGAAAGTTATTTTAACATCTATTTGATGGATTTCAAGACCATACATGGCCGCTAGTGCCACTAACACCCTAATAGATGTTATTCTCATTACTAGCAAGTAAATGTCAAAGTAATCAAGACCTTGTTTTTATCTATAACCTTTGACAACAAGTCTTGACTTGCTTTCTTATAATTTGGATATGCTATTTTGGGGTCAATCTTTTAGGAATAGGGTTACATATATTTTTCAATAGTGCCATCAACTTTTATTTTCCGTTTCAAGATCTATTCCTAACCTAAAGGCTTATTTCCTGGAGGAAGATCAACCAATTCCCATGTACGGTTATCCAAATGGATTGAATCTCACTATTGACTGCCTCTTTCCAAAACGCTGAATCAGAAGATGACATAGCTACTTTAAAAGTTTGAGGCTCATTTTCAAGCAAGAATGTCACAAAATTTGGTCCAAAGGAAGTAGATGTTCTTTGACATTTGCTATGTCTTGGATATTCTACACTTGGAGTATTTTCCTTTGGTTCTTCCTGAGGTCATTTAGGTCTTTAACTTAACGACTCATATTCAATTTTATATACATAGATGCTTTCAAAGAATTCAGCATTATCCGATTTCATTATCGTATTAACATGAATTTCGGGATTATCGGATTTATGAACCAAAAATCGACATGCTTTTAGTGTTTGTAGCATATCCAATAAAAATGCAATCTATAGTTTTTGGTACAATTTTAACCCTTTTAGGTAAAAGAACTTGTATCTTTGCTAGACACTCCCACACTTTGAAATATTTCAAGTTGGGTTTTCTTCCTTTCTATTTTTCATATGGAATAGACTATGTTTTATTGTGGGGTACTTTGTTGAGTATTCGGTTAGCTACAAGGATAGCTTCCCCCACAAACTCTGTGGTAATCCGGAACTTATTAATAAAGAATTCATCATTTCCTTTAATGTCCAGTTTTTCTTTTTCGCAATTCCATTGGATGAGATGTGTAAGGTGCAGCAGTTTGATGAATAATTCCATATTCCGAACATATTTCTGCAAATGGAGATTCATATTCTCCACCCCTATCACTTCTAATCATTTTGATCTTTTTATTCAGTTGATTATCTAATTCATTCTTGTATTGCTTAAATGCTTCAATTGCTTCATCTTTGCTATTAAGCAAATAAGCATAACAATACCGAGTGCAATCGTCAATAAAATTAGTAAAATACTTTTTCCACCTCGAGTTGGTGTCGACTTCATATCACAAATGTCAATATGAATTAAGTCAAAAGGACTTAAATTCCTTTCTACAAACTTATAAGGAAGCTTTACAAATTTCGATTCAAAACATATTTGACATTTTGATTTATTACACTTGAATTTAGGCAATACTTCTAAATTAGTTAACTTCCGCAAGGTTTTGTAATTGACATGTCCTAAACGAATATTCCATAAATCATATGACTCCAATAAATAAGAAGAAGCTGAAATTTTATTCATACTGTCAACAACAATTATATTGAGTTTCAAAAGGCCCTCTGTGAGGTAGCTTTTTCCAACATACATTTTATTCTTGCTTACAATAACTTTATCAAAAACAAATACACATTTGAATCCATTATTCACAAGTAAAGAAGTTGAAACTAAATTCTTCTCAAAAGTAGGAACATGAAGAATGTTGTTGAGCGTTAACTCCTTGCCGGAAGTCATCTTTAGGAATATCTTCCCATAACCTTCAATCTTGGCTGTTGCATTATTTCCCATGGAAAGCTCTTCTTCATAACCAACAGTGGAGTAAGTCGCAAATGCTTCTTTGACATCACAAACATGTCGAGTGGCTTGAGAGTTAATCCATCACTCCTTCGGATTCCCAACTAGGTTGCATGCCGAAAACATTACACACAGATCATCAATGTCATCATTCTTCTCCATTATGTTGGCTTGTCCCTTCTTCTTATCCTTTTTCATGAGACGACAATTAGGGGCTTTGTGACCAACTTTTTTAAAATTATAGCAGTTGCCCTTGAATTTCTTTTTATTCTGCTCCTTTATCTATCCAAAAGACATCTTCCTCTTCTTACTTTTTAGAGCAGTCTCCTCAACGATATTAGCTCCCATGATCATTGAATTTCCACGAGACTTCTTCTCGGCTGTTTTGTTGTCTTTCTCAATCTTGAGACGAACCACAAGATCTTCCAACTTCATTTCTTTGTGCTTGTGCTTAAGATAATTCTTGAAATCTCTCCATGAAGGAGGCAATTTTTCAATCATTGCAGCCACTTGAAATGCTTCATTCACAACCATACCTTCAGCAATAAGGTCGTGAAAAATAAGTTGAAGCTCCTGAGCTTGGGTACCAACAGTTTTGTTGTCTATTATTTTATAATCTAGAAACTTGGCAACTACGAATTTTTTCAAGCATATATCTTCAGTCTTGTACTTCTTCTCAAGAGCGTCGCATAATTCTTTCGACGTATTCATCGCACTGTACACATTGTACAAGTCATCCTCTAAAGCGCTTAATATATAACCTTTGCAAATCAAATCTGTCTGTTTTCACGCCTCAACAATCATGAATTTCTCGTTGTCCGGCATGTCCGCAGCAGGCACTAGAGGTTCTTCACTGGTGAATTTCTGCATACCAAGTGTGGTAAGATAGAAGAACACCCTTTGCTTCTATACTTTGAATTTGGCTCCAGAATATTTTTCCGATTTCTCGACTGTTTAATCAGTTATTTCCTATTTATTTTATTTTAGAAATCTAAAACAAAAAATGGATTTTGAAGACAAAATAGAAAGAAAAAAACCTGGTGGAACATCGGCCCGACTTGATAAGGCTATCATCGTTGTCGCAGCGGTCGAAGAAGAATTTTCGTTATCAATTGCCATTTCTCACTGTCAACAACAAAAGAGTTTAATTAATAAAAAAACCAGAACAGTAAATAACACTGTAATTAACAATAAACAGTACATATGATAAATAAAAATTGAAGTTTTTATATACCATTTTGCAAAAAACGATAAAGTTTTTATGTTCTTCAAATTGTTTTCTGAATTTCCATAATCTGATGAAGTTTTTATATCTTCAAATCAGAATAGTAAAATTCAGAAGGAGCAGACAACCACACAGGTTTTAATCTTCACAAACAGAATACAAAATATAATAAATAATTTTCTTAATATTGTTATTTAATATGTATTGTTGTAATAACCAATAAAAATATTAAACTTTCTGAAATGGAAACAGAAACCGAAACAAAAAGTTAGTAGAACTAGTTTGACGAAATAAATTTTGGAAAACAATATAGGAATAAATCGAGCCCAGTAAATACACAGTATGTCCTTAAGGAAATTATTCCCCTCAAGTACCTGATCTGCTGGACTATATCCTCCCAGTATAGAATGACTTAACTTACCAGTGTATTGGTACCAAAAACTCCGATGAACTTCGAACCACTCAATGGTCGTAAAACACACTGGAAAATATTGTGCAAAAGAAGAAGAAGATAATCAGAAAATTTAGTAAGTAAAGATTCTGGGATTCAGGGCATATTTATAGACCATTTGGCATTATTTCTGAAAAGGTTTGCAACCTTTCAGAAACAACCATAGCTGTTGGAATACGTGGGAAGAAATATTGCAGGAAAATAGAAAATGCATTAAAATAATCCGAAAAAGAAAACGGACCGGACCGGATCGCGGGTCATAGGTTATTCCGAATTGAATTTATGTTAATTAATTAAATTAATTAGTTAAATAATTGAAAGAAATTTTGTCCAAAAAGATTAATCAATCAATCTTTGACCAAATCCAAAGTCAAAGCCGAGCCGAGTCATGACAACAGTGCGAGGCTTGTCTTCTTCTTAACTCTTTAAGAGCTAGAAGAAGAGCAATTGTATATATACCCATCAAAAGTCTTTTATTCTTCTAATATGGGACAATGTCCTTTTGCTAAGGAAGAAAAATCAAATATTTAATTTTTCCTATATTTCCCATACACCCTCTTTAAAGCTGCATCAAGCTTAAAAGTCCAACAATTTATTTATATAGTTGATCTCAATTTATTTGGAACTAAGCATAGTTGTATATTTCAAACTCTTAATGAACATGTAGCCTATATGAAAAACCGAGGTTTATGTTTATTTTCCTTTGGAATGGAAGGTTGAAGGTGGAGCCGACGAAATGTACCAATACATATAAATTGTTGTTATAAATGTGAATTATGAATCAACCACGGAAGCGACTTATAAAGCGCAATCAAGGAATGCCTTATGAAGTGCAGTTAACGAATGCGACTTACAAAGTGTACTTATGAATCGTATACTATAATCGCAATCAAAGAATACGACTTATAAGTATAAATCGTAAACGTATAAGACGCATCCAGCAAATGCGTGTCATGACTTCAAATGTGATGCAATTTCTTTTTTATATTTTATATTTTTTTCAAAGTAATTGTAGAAAATCTAATTAAGTCTTAAAAAGATTGTAATCTATATTATTTTTAAATATGTCATTTTCCTATTGAGAAATTTGAACTCCTATAACTATCGGGCTTCTTGAAATTTTCAACTAAGAGCCCGTAACAACAATAACAACCACAAAAAACTCAGTATTGAAAGTCCATAACAAAATTTAAAATTTCATGTGTCTAAGGCCTTTTCTATAAGTTAAAAGGGATCTTAACGTTTTTAGCCAACAATTACAACAACAATATACCAGTATACCCCTATATAGCGGGGTTTGCAGATGACAGTGTGTATGCAGACGTTACCCATATCTTGTAGAAATAGATAAATAGTTTCCAATAGACCCTCGGCTCAGGAAAGTATACGCACCACATTAATGAAAAGAAAAACAAAAAGGAACAACATCGATAAGCCAAGTAAAAGCAACATAAATAACAAGAAGATAGTAAGATTATCAAAATGAAAGAAAACGACAGGTAGTCATAGAAACCTAATACCAACAGAAAGCAAGAGTGCGTACTAATATTATCGATATGAAAACTCTAGACTACCTAACCTACTACCCTAATCATCGACCTCCACATCTTCCTATCAAGTTTATGCCCTCGGTTAGTTGTAGCTGCGTCATGTCATGCCTAATCATTTCTCATCAATTCTTCTTCGGCCTGCCTCTACTTTTCTGTAGGCCCTGCAATGTCAACCCCTCACACTTTCTAATCGGGGCGCCTGTACTTCTCTTCCTCACATGCCCAAACCATCCTAGGCTTGCTTCTCTCATCTTGTTCTCAAATCGACCAAAAAATAAATAAAATCCAGCCTAGTCGTAACAATTTGTAGCCGCCAGTCATAAATATTTCGTATACAATTATTATATAATAAGTGTAAGATTATATATCTATACACACATTGATCATAAAATATTATTGCATTAATTATACATTGCTCTGATGGTAAGCAACCTCCATTTCCAACCAAGAGAATGTGAATTCGAGTCTCTCCAAGAGCAAGGTCGGAAGTTCTTGGAGGGAAGGATGCCGGGAGTCTATTTGGAAACAACCTCTCTACTCCAGAATAGGGGTAAGGTCTGCGTACACACTACCCTCCCCAGACCCCACTAAATGGGATTATACTGGGTTGTTGTTGTTGTACTGGCTAAAATTTCTAAAAAATAAAAACTAGCGATATTTTTTGTTGTTGACCTTGTTAGGCTGCTGTTTAGTGTAAAAATCCCTAATTATATGTCATTTTGGTTGGTTGCATAATGAGAAAATAACAAATAGTACAACTTATGTTTTGGTTTTATATAATAGTGCCATCATTATATGCACTTTGTTTTTTCCATATATAATTATAAAAAAAGTAAAATGACCTCGGAGCCACTTAAACTTGTACCGAATTTTTATTCCGATAAATAAGCTCATACATTTACCATTTGAATACTTCAGCTCATAAATTTGTGAATGTTGATGTGGCCAAAATGAGTGTCTATCACCCACGTAAGGAGCGTGCATAAGATGATTGTAACAAAAAAAAAAAAAAAAAAAACTAAAATACGAAAAATAAATAAAAAAGGCCAAAATTATTAAAAATAAAGAAAATTGTCCCAGTTAATTACCTCTCTCTTCTTCCCCCTTATTTCTTCCTATCCCCTTCCCTACCCCAACCCACACACCTTATCTTCTTCTTCCTTTTTAAATTTCTCCTCGTTCAAGCTTTCATATCCATCATTATTGACCATATTTTTTCTTTTTCTGATAATGTAGAAGAGTTTATAATTCCCGAAATCAAAAATTACAAATGGTTATTGAAGAAGTTGTCTTGTTATACAGTTGTTGGGATTATGTACAACCGATTTGGTGGTGCTACAGTTGGTGGATTTGAGGTTGATTCTTTGATAATAGGACGGTTCCAGTAATTTTTGACTTGTGTGTTTTTGTTTACTGGTTTGGGGTTTTCAGAGAGAATTTTGAAAAAATAATGAGAGAAAAATAAATATGATTATTAAACAGAAGAAAAAAAAAATAGTGGTTCACGGTGGTGGTTCGGAGGAATGGGTATAGATTTTGAAGAAGAAAAAGTAAAACATTATTGGTTTAAGGTTGATTGTGGTAGGGGCGGGCGTTCAGTTCAGATTAAATATAGAATTTCGATTTGGATTTTTTGTTTTCGGATTGAAGAAATGAAAATCCAAATCCAATCCAAATAAGTTCGGAATGGATCGGATTTTTTAAGTTCGGTTTCAGATTAATCGGATTGGCTATTTTGAATTTTCGGTTTTGAGCTTATAAGTTGATATGTTTCTTCTTTTTACAAAAATGAATATCCAAATGAAGTACGCATATTCAATTGCCAGAAAAGTTAATCATTCTCACCGCAATCATCCAAATAAGGTATGCAAGTAATGAAATTACTATCAAGAAAATGCAACAGAGACGTTAATATGACCGATAAGAAGTAGTAATAGTAAAACTATGTCCAAATATAAAGTATTATGACAATAACTTAATAATTAATATTGCATATATGAAATAATATCTAATGGATAGGGTATTTAACTTATTATTATTGACATATAGATAATGGACTAAATAAAGTATAAAAATTTTGGATTTTCGGATATCCAAAAATCCAAAGTACCAAATCCAACATCCAATCCGAAATTAAAAAAAATTAAAAATTAAATCCAAAATCCAATCCATAATTCGAAAATCCAAACATAAAATCTAAAAAATTCGGATTTCGGGTTTGCCCAAACTATGTATGCCCACCCCTAGTGTAATGACCCGACTGGTCGTTTTTCATTTTTGAACCCTATTCCCTTAAATAAAACTTCCCGCGCTTACTTTAGCTAATTTATAACTTGCGGGGACGGTTAGTTCGGGAGTTGGAAGAGTTTCGAGTAAAAATATGTATATTTGCTTCTTTAATATCTTCTTAAAAGACCAAGTTTGACTTCGGTCAACTTTTTAGGAAAACGGGCCCGGATTCGTGATTTGACAATTTTGGAGGGTCCGTGGGAAAATATAGAACCTGGGCGCATGTCCGGAATCGAATTCGAGGTCCCTAAACCGAGTAATGAATTTTTTTGTGAAATTATTAAATTGAAGTTTAAAGGAATTAAAGAAACTAAGCAATCATTGATTCCCTAGGTATCGGGCTTGAATTTTGGTTCCGAAGCTTGGTACAGGTCCGTAACGTTGTTTAAGACTTTGCCATAAAATTAAGTGTCAATCCGAGTAGTTTAAGGGCGTTTTGACCCATTAGAGGAGAATTAAGAACTTGAAGTTCAATAGTTTGATTCATTTGATTTTAGGGGGTGATTACTAGATTTAGCGTTGTTTTGAGTGTTCCGATGGTTCGAGTAGGTCCGCCTCGTGATTTCAGACTTGCCGGTATGTTCGGACGGGGCTCGGGAGCCCCGAGCGTCAAACGAGCGAGGTTCAAGCGAAGTAGGAAATTTAAGAAAAGCAACTGAAAGTTGTTGCTTCTGTCATAACCGCATCTACGGTTCTGTGACCACCCAAAGGAGTCATCACAGTATTTTTCCCTTTTTTCGCGCTTCCGAGGCATTGAAAACCTCATTTTTAGTTGCCTCGATTTATGTGCGTAGTCCGGGCGCGAAGCCAGAAAATTTTTATGTTAAAATATGTGAATTCTGTGAAAAATTTGAAGAATTATGATATTAATATTGATATAGTTGACTTTGGTCAACATTTTGGGTAAACGGACCCGGACTCGTGATGTGATGGTCCCGGGAGGTGTGTAGAAAAATATGGGACTCGGGCATGTGTCCGAAGTCGAAATCTGAGGTCCAGAACCCCGGTAAAAGAATTTTTCTATTAAATTATTTTCAGAAATTATTAAGGAAAAAATAGAAATGAAAATGAGCTAGAAAATATAGGTATCGGGTTCGTATTTTGGTTCCGACGCCAGGTACATGTATATGCGTTAAGCGCTTTCTGTGAAATTTGATCGAAATCGGACGTAGTTTAACGTGTTTCGGACCTAAATAGCTAAAGTTGGAAGTTATGAACTTTGAAATGAAAATTTTGAGTTTTGGGGTGTGATTCTTTGATTTTGATGTTAGTTTGGCGATTTGATCGCTCGAGCAAGTTCGTAGGATGTTATTGAGTTAGTGTGTGTGTTTGGTTGGAAGCCCCGAGGGCTCGGGAGTGATTTTGGGTTGGTTCGGGATGTTTTTTCACTTAAAAATGCATCAGAAAATCTGGTATGTTGCAGTCAGCTTTTTCCTCTTCGCGAACACGGCACTCGGCTCGCGTTCGCATAGCTTAATTTCTTCTACCCTTCGCGTTTGCGTCCTCCTGGTCGCGTTCGCATAGATCTGCCAGGTCCTCCTTCGTGTTCGCGTACAAGGCCACGGATCGCGTAGCTTCACCGCCCCTCTTCATTGCGTTTGCGGATAGCATCCCGCGTTCGCGTAGAGCAGCCTCAGGACCCCCTGCCTTCCTTCTTCGCGTTCGCATAGGCTTGATCGCGAACGCGATAGCTCCCACACTTTCTTCATCTCGAACGCGACCCAGGTGTCGCGAACGCGTAGAACAAATTGCTCCAGTGAATTAAATTAAAACCATAACAGTCCACTTCGTGAATTTCATACTTTTCTCATACAGACCTTCCTTCTTCACCCTCCATTGACGAGTTCCAAGCTTCCCTTCCTCCATAACTCTTTGGGTAAGTAATCTTAACTTCATTTCCTCATTATTTCTTCATCTAATTACTTATTTCCAAGCCTAAAA
>MU758987.1:26430-50590 GCA_026770625.1 Nicotiana glauca | reverse complement strand
TCAGTTTGTTTTCATTATACCGAAACAGACATATGTATTTTTCTTTCATTCAGACTTGTTTGTAGTATTCTATAGTAGTCCGTGAGCTAGTGACACCAGATTCTGGGTAGTGATGTATTTTCAACTTTCGCATTTTTATATCGTTTTGTTAAAACTAAAGTCTTCCGCACTTATTTAATTATTGTTAGAATATTATATTGTTGAGGGTGGATAGAGAATGTGTAATGTTTTGGCTGGCCTAGCTACGTTAGTAGGCACCATCACGATGCCCGATGGTGGGATAAATTCGGGTCGTGACAGGTTCTTGGACCGCAGATGCGGTCAATCCATCGCAGAAGCTGAAAGGGGCCAGGTCAAGGGAAAACGCAGAAGTGGCCTAGAGACCGCAGAAGCGGTTCCGCTTAAGCGATCCCTAGACCGCAGAAGTGGTCCAGCCACATTACGCCCAGGCCGCAGAAGCGACCCAAAAACCGCATAAGCGATTCCGCATATGCAGGCCTCAGACCGCAGAAGCGGTCCAGCCCCTTTTGCCCAGTTACGCAGAGGCAGCTCCCTTTTCGCAGGTGGGGGACCACAGATGCGGTCCCCAAACCGCAGAAACGGAAATCGCTGGGCAGTAGGCTTCATTTAATTCGAACTCAAACACTATTTTATCATTTTTCACTCAACCTTGGGGCAAGTTTGGGGCTCTTGAGAGAAGGTTTCAACTTAGCATTTCAAGGTAAGTTATTTCCACTCATTATTAGTTTAAATACATGTATATTAGGTAGATTAAACACTAAAAATTGGATAAAATCAAAGGGTTAGAGCTAGACCTAGGGTTTTAATAAGACTAAGATTTAGGCATAAAATTTGTTATGAAATGGACTAGGAATCATATATTATTGATCCTTAGGATGTAGAGAACAATTTCCTTTGAAAAATCTCGGAATTCGGGCACGTGGGCCCGGGGTCGGAATTTAGGAAACTTGTGGGAAAGGTTGGGAAATTACTTAAATAGTTAGAATTCGACCTTGTAAGCCTTTATTGACTAGCTCTTATTTTATTTAACTAGTTTGTGCTTGTTCGGCTATGAATTGAGGGTTTGGGCTTGTTCTTTATATTGGAAGTGCGCTTCGGAGCGAGGTGAGTCTCCTTTCTAACCTTGTAAGAGGGAATTATCCCCATAGGCTTAATAATTGAGTAATTGTTGCTAAATTCGGGGGCTACGCACGCGCTAGGTGACGAGAGTCCGTGCGTAGCTACTACTATGTTAATTGTCCAGGTAGCTTAGGACCCGCACCATGCTTATTTTATATAAATTTCTATATTACCTTGTTAAATCGAGCGCCTAGGACATGCTAGAGACTTAAAAAGGGAATAAGAACATACTTGTATAATTGTTAAAGTCTTGCTTGGCATTTATGACTGTTGATATGCCTTGTGTGTATACTTGATATTTTCTTATTATTTGTGGATCGGGCCGATCGCCTCGATATGAATAGATGCATCTATAGGCGCGCCATCGACCCTCGGCAAGTGCATAATTTATTTTCTGTTAGATCGGGTCGTCGCCTCGGCATATTTGCGCATGCTATTATTGCTTGCCTGAGAGTTTTTTTAATATTGATATCACCTTTCATGGCCTTACATAAATTGACAAATATAACAAAAGTAAATGGTTAGCTGGAGGTATAGTGAAGAGTAGGACTTTTATGTCTTGTTATAAACTGTTGCTTATTAGTGTTTCCTCATGGTTTGTATAATCACTTCAATATATTATTTGACCCTAGTGAGTATCAAGTCGACCTCTCCTCTCTACTTCTTCGAGATTAGAAGGGATACTCACTGGGTACATATTGTTTATGTACTCATACTATACTTCTGTACTTAAATGTACAGGATCTGAGGCAGGTGGATCTGGTTATCATTTCGGTGCGTATCCGTGAGCGGACTTGGGGCTTCCGGTGAGCTGCTTTCCCTTTATGTCGACCCGCAGCTGAAGAAGTCTTTCTTTTTTATTTCTATTTTCTGTCTATTTGGACTCAGACAGTAGAATAGTATGATATTCTTTTGGATGTATATTCTACTAGTTGCCCATAGCTTGTGACACCATGTTCTGGCACACACTTTGGTAGACGATTATTTTGGGGTTGTGTAATTATATTATTATTCCACTTCTTTCTAATTAGAAGCAACATAAGAATTTTAGTAATGTTTCCGCAATGGCTTACCTGACAAGGGCGTCAGGCGCCCTCATGACTTATTGTGGAAATGGGTCATGACAACATAGTATCAGAGTAATAGGTTCACGTAGGTCTCACGAGTTATGGGCAAACCTGATAGAGTCTTGTTGATCAATACGGAGACGTCTGTATTTATCTTCGGGAGGCTATAGGGTATTAAGAAAGACTACTCTTTATTCATTTCCTGTCGTGCAGTGCTTAGTGTCCTAAATTTCCCTCTTCTATTCTCTCACAGAAGGTGAGGACTCATACAGCTGACGTTCCAGACCCATGAGGAGCTGTCCCCCCGTTGCTAGAGGTCGAGGTAGAGGCCGGGGGAGGGCACTAGCTCGTGGTAGGGGACGAGGGTGACCCAGAGCCGTTCCAGTTGCACCACCAGCAGATCCTGTTGAGGATCCTATTATTAAGGAGCATGGCAAGGTGCCCGCAGCTGAGCCTACCCCGACGGATTTCATGACAACGCCGGGATTTCAGGAGGTCATGGGCCGCATGCTATGGTTCATGGACACTATGACTCAGGCTGGTTTATTTCCAGCAGACCCAACTATTTCACAGGCACGAGGGGGATCCCATACCCCTACTACTCAGGCCCCAGGTCATGCAGATGCAATATATCAGAATCCGGGTACACTACCCGCAGGTGAGGCCCAGCCAGTTGCTGCAGTGGCACCCCAGCCCAGGCCAATTGTGCATGGCGATCCACAGAAGTTATTGGACAGATGGACCAGGCTTCATCCTCCGGTCTTCAGGGGCGAACGTCATGAGGATGCTCAGGACTTCATAGACAGGTGCAGGGACAGACTGCACAACATGAGGATATTGGAGTCGCATGGAGTTGACTTTACTACTTTTCAGCTCGAGGGCAGGTCCCGTAGATGGTGGCAGTCCTACGTTCTTGACAGGCCAGCGGGTTCTCCTCCCATCACTTGGATCAGTTTGTACAGTTGTTCTTGGATAGGTATATCCCGCTCTCTAAGAGGGAGGATCTGCAGTACCAGTTTGAGCAGATCGAGCAGGGTCAAATGTCTGTGACTGACTATGAGGCGAGGTTTTTCGAGCTGTCCCGCCATGCACTCATGATACTTCCTACAGATGTGGAGAGGGTGTGGAGATTTGTCGCTGGACTGCATCCCGAGATTCTATTTAGTATGGCTCAAGAGGTGGAGATGGGCAAGAGTATCAGCTAGTGGTTGATATTGCTCGTCAGATTGAGGGATATCGCCAGGGGGTAGAGCAGATACAACATGATAAGAGAGCTAGATTCTCTGGTGGATTCAGAGGTGCCCCAACTAGGGGCAGAGGTCAATGTGGGAGGGGCCGCCTAATACGCCACCAGTTTCAGCGCCACCTCCTGCCTGAGGGGCTCCAGCACGCCCCTATCTCAGTGCTATGCCAGAGACTTCCTACCGCCTGCCAGCTATTCAGGGTTCCTCCAGTGGGTATTCAGGTCCCCAGGGTCCTTCTGATTCTTATTTTAGTGCCGTGCCGGAGAGTTCATGTTATCCACCGACTATCCACGCTTCTTCTAGCAGGTCTACGGGTTATCAAGGCCAGCCATTAGGGCAGCAGGTCACCGCCCCGCACTGTTATTTTGAGTGCGGAGATCCCGGTCACATGAGGAGATACTGCCCCAGACTTCAGGGTAAGGCAATGCAGCAAGGTCAACAGCCCATGATTTTAGCACCGGCTGCCCAACCACCTAGAGGTGGAGGGCAGATGGGTAGATGCCGTTCTAGAGGCGGAGGCCAGACAGGGAGAGGTCAACTAGCTACTCCCCAGTCAGGTGGAGGCCAGACAGTTGGCGCCTCAGCTAGATTCTATGCTATTCCGACCAAGCCAGATGTATTGGCCTAAGATGCCGTCATCACATGTATTATTTTCGTCAGTGGTAGAGATGCTTCGATATTATTTGATCCAGGGTCTACCTACTCATATGTATCACCTCTATTTGCTCGTTTCCTAGTTATTTCTCCCGAGCCTTTGGGCACTCTTGCTCATATGTCTACTCTTGTGGGTGATTTTGTGGTTGTGGATTGGATCTATCGGTGTGGTCACTTTCTGTGGTTTCGAGACTAGAGCAAATCTTTTGTTGCTTGATATTATTGATTTTGAGTCATCCTGGGCATGTATTGGTTATCTCCATATCACGCCGTCCTTGATTGCCATGCCAAGACTATTTCACTAGTGATACCAGGATTGCCGAGATACGAGTGGAAGGGTTCCACAGTTGATATGCCTAGCAGGGTTATTTCTTTCCTAAAGGCTCGATACATGGTCGAGAAGTGGTGTTTGGCCTATCTAGCTTATGTTCGAGACGTCACTGTAGAGTCTTCGAAGATTGATTTAGTGCCGATAGTTCGAGAGTTCACCGATGTTTTTCCTTCTGATCTTCCTGGCATGCCTTCAGATCGTGATATTGATTTTTGTATTGACTTGGCTCCAGGCACTCAGCCTATATCTATTCCACCATACCGTATGGCTCCTAAGGAGTTGAAGGAGCAGCCGGAGGAGTTGTTAGCAAAGGGGTTTGTCAGGCCCAATGTATCACCTTAGGGCGCACCAGTGCTATTTTTGAAGAAAAAGGATGGGACCATGCGGATGTGCATTGATTACCGCCAGTTGAACAAGGTAACCGTCAAGAACAATTACCCGTTGCCTCGTATTGATGATTTGTTCGACCAGTTGTAGGGAGCTAAAGTGTTCTCTAAGATTGACCTGAGGTCAGGGTATCATCAGTTGAAGATTCGGGACTCGGATGTTCCGAAGACTGTGTTCAGGACTAGATATGGACACTATGAGTTTTTGGTGATGTCCTTCGGCTTGACTAATGCCCCAGCGACATTTATGGATCTGATGAACCTGGTATTCAGTCCTTATATTGATTCCTTTGTTATCGTATTTATTGACGACATCTTGATATACTCACGCAGCTTGGGGGAGCACGAGCAACATTTGAGAGTAGTGCTCCAGACTTTGCGAGAATAGAAGCTATATGCCAAGTTCTCCAAGTGTGAGTTTTGGCTTGATTCAGTGGCATTCTTGGGGCATGTTGTGCTAGGAGAGGGTATTAAGGTGGATCCCAAGAAGATCGAGGCAGTTCAGATTTGTCCACGTCCTACTTCAGTGACCGAGATCAGGAGTTTCCTGGGATTAATAGGTTATTATTAGCGATTTATGCAGGGCTTTTCATCCATTGCATCGCCTTTGACCAGATTGACCCAGAAGGGTGCTCCATTCTATTGGTCCGGCGATTTTGAGGATAGATTCCAAAAGCTCAAGACAGCTTTGACTACGGCACCAATTCTTGTATTGCCTTCCGGTGCGGGGATGTATACGATATATTGTGAAGCTTCGCGTGTTGGCTTGGGATGTGTGTTGATGCAGAAGGGGCGAGTTATTGCATATGCCTCGTGTCAGCTGAAGATTCATGAGAAGAATTACCCTGTACATGACCTGGAGTTAGCAGACTATTTGTATGGGGTACCTTGTGAGGTGTACACCGATCACCGCAGCTTACATCATTTATTCGAGCAGAGGGATCTCAATTTAAGAGAGTGCATGTGGCTTGAGCTGCTGAAGGATTACGACATTACCATTCTTTATCATCCGGGCAAGGCGAATGTGGTAGCAGATGCCTTTAGCAGAAAGGCGGAGAGCATGGGTAGGTTGGCATTCATTCCAACAGAGGAGAGACCCCTAGCTCTGGACATCCGGTCCTTAGCTAACAAGCTTGTGAGGTTGGACATTTCAGAGTCCAATCGAGTTCTAGCAAGTGTGGTTGCTCAGTCCTCGTTATTGGGAGAGATTAAGGCCGACAGTTCGATGATCCACATTTGGCAGTTCTTAGAGAGAGGTACTTTAAGGAGGTGCCAAAGAGGTTTCTATTGGCGAGGATGGTGTGTTGAGGCTTCAGGGCCGTCTATGTGTTCCTAATGTTGATGGTCTCAGGAAGAGGATTCTAGAAGAGGCTCACAGTTCGAGGTATTCCATTCATCTGGGCGCCACGAAGGTGTATCATGACTTGAGGCAGCATTATTGGTGGCGGAGAATGAAGAAGGATATCGTGTAGTATGTAGCTAGATGTTTGAATTGCCAGCAGGTCAAGTATGAGCACCAGAGGCTGGGTGGCCTATTTCAGCATATGCATATTCCTGAGTGGAAGTGGGAGTACATCACTATGGATTTCGTAGTTAGGTTGCCGCGGACTTTGCGGAAGGTTGATTCAGTGGGGGTCATTGTGGACAGATTGAGCAAGTCGGCTCACTTCATTCTAGTGGCGACTACTTATACAGCGGAGAGATATACTCAGATTTATATTCGGGAGATAGTTAGGTTGCACGGTGTACCGGTTTCCATCATATCAGACAGAGGCCCTCAGTTCACCTCCCATTTCTGGAGAGCCGTTCAGAGTCAGTTGGGGACCCGTGTAGAGCTTAGCACATCATTCCATCCTCAAACCGACGGGCAGTTCAAATTTTAATGGACTAAATAATAAAGTATAAAATTTTTGGATTTTTCGGATATCCAAAAATTCAAAGGACCAAATACCAATCCGAAATCCAAAATCCAATTCGTAATTCGAAAATCCAAACCTAAAATCTAAAAATTCAGATTTCGGGTTTGCCCAAACTATGCCCACCCCTAGTGTAACGACTCGACCAGTCATTTTTTATTTTTGAACCTCGTTCCCTTAAATAAAACTTCCCGCACTTGCTTTAGATAATTTATAACTTGCAGGGACAGTTAGTTCAGGAGTTGGAAGAGTTTCGAGTAAAAATATGTACATTTGCTTTAAGACCTTCTTAAAAGACCAAGTTTGACTTCGGTCAACTTTTTGGGAAACACATGCCCGGATTCGTGATTTAACAATTTAGAAGGGTCCGTGGAAAAATACGGGACCTGGGCGTATGTCCGGAATCGAATTCCGAGGTCTCTAGCCCGAGTAATGAATTTTTCTGTGAAATTGTTAAATTGAAGTTTAAAGGAATTAAAGAAATTAAGTAATCATTGATTCCCTAGTTATCGGGCTTGGATTTTGGTTCTGAAACTTGGTACAGGTCCGTAATGTTGTTTAAGACTTGCCCGTAAAATTTGGTGCCAATTCGAGTAGTTTAAGGGCGTTTTGACTCGTTAGAGGAGAATTAAGAACTTGAAGTTCAATAGTTTGATTCATTTGGTTTTAGGGGGTGATTCCTAGATTTAGCATTGTTTTGAGTGTTCCGAGGGTTCGAGTAGGTTCGCCTCGTGATTTTAGACTTGTCGGTATGTTCTGGCGAGGCTCGGGAGTCCTGAGCGTCAAACGAATGAGGTTCGAGCGAAGTAGGAAATTTAAGAAAAGCAACTAAAAGTTGCTGCTTCTGTCATAACCGCATTTGCAGTTCTTGGACCGCAAAAGCGGGAACGCAGATGCGGGACAATCCATCGCAGAAGCGGAAAGGGGCCAGGCCAAGGAAAAATGCAGAAGCGGCCTAGAGACCGCAGAAGCGGTTTCTCTTAAGCGATCCCTAAACCGCAGAAGCGGTCCAACCACATTAGGCCCAAGCCGCAGAAGCGGTCCAGCCCCTTTTGCCCAGTTCCGCAGAGGCGGATCCCTTTTCATAGGTGCGGGACAGCAGATGCGGTCCCCAAACCGCAAAAAGCGGAAATCGCTGGGCAGTAGGCTTCATTTAATTCGAACTGATCAAACACCATTTTATCATTTTACACTCAACCTTGGGGCGATTTGGGGGCTCTTGAGAGAAGGTTTCAACTTAGCATTTCAAGGTAAGTTATTTTCACTCATTATTAGTTTAAATATATGTATATTAGGTAGATTAAACACTAAAAATTGGATAAAATCAAAGGGTTAGAGCTAGACCTAGGATTTTAATAAAACTAATATTTAAGCATGAAATTTGTTATGAAATGGACTAGGAATCATATATTATTGATACTTAGGTTGTAGAGAATAATTTCCTTCAAAAAATCTCAAAATCTGGGCACGTGGGCCCAGGGTTAGAATTTAGGAAACTTATGGGAAAGGTTGGGAAATTACTTAAATAGTTAGAATTCGACCTTGAAAGCCTTTATTGACTAGTTCTTACTTTATTTAACTAGTTTGTGCTCGTTCGGCTACGAATTGAGAGTTTGGGCTTGTTCTTGATATTGGAAGTGCGCTTCAGAGCGAGGTGAGTCTCCTTTCTAACCTTGTAATAGGGAATTGTCCCCATAGGATTAATAATTGAGTAATTATTGCTAAATTCGGGGGCTATGCATGTTTAGGTGACGAGAGTCCGTGCGTAGCTACTACTATGTTAATTGTTCGGGTAGCTTAGGACCCATACCATGCTTATTTTATACTCCCTCCGTTTCAATTTATGTGAACCCATTTGACTGGACATGGAGTTTAAGAAAAGAGAGAAGACTTTTGAACTTGTGGTATAAAATGAAGCACATATATTTTGTGTGGCTATAAATCATTGCATAAAGGTAAATTGTTTCCAAATAGGGAAAGAGGTCATTCTTTTTGGCATGGACTAAAAAGGAAATAGGTTCACATAAATTGAAATGGAGGGAGTATAAATTTCTATATTACCTTGTTAAATCGAGCTCCTAGGACATGCTAGAGACTTAAAAAGGGAATAAGAACGTACTTGTATAATTGTTGAAGTCTTGCTTGGCATTTATGACTGTTGATGTGCCTTGTGTGTATACTTGATATTTTCTTATTAATTGTGGATCGGTCCGATCGCCTCGGTATGAATAGATGCATCTATAGGCTCGCCGTCGATCCTCGATAAATGCACAATTTATTTTCTATTGGATCGGGCCGTCGCCTCGGCATATTTGCGCATGCTATTGTTGCTTGCCTGAGAGTTTTTTAAATATTGATGTTGCCTTTCATGGCCCGACATAAATTGACAAATATAACAAAAGTAAATGGTTAGCTGGAGGTATAGCGAAGAGTAGGACTTTTATGTCTTGTTATAAACTGTTGCTTATTCGTGTTTCCTCATGGTTTGTATAATCACCTCAATATATTATTTGACCCTAGTGAGTATCAAATCGACCTCTCGTCTCTACTTCTTCGAGATTAGACGGGATACTCACTGGGTACATATTGTTTATGTACTCATACTACGCTTTTGTACTTAAATGTACATGATTTGAGGCAGGTGGATCTAGTTATCATTCCGGTACATATCTGTGAGCGGACTTGGGACTTCTACGGTGAGCTGCTTTCCCTCCATATCGACCCGCAGCCGAAGAAGTCTTTCTTTTGTATTTCTATTTTCTGTCTATTTGGACTCAGACAATAGGATAGTATGATATTCTTTTGGATGTATATTCTACTAATTGCCCGTAGCTTATGACACCAGGTTCTGGCACAGACTTTGGTAGACGATTATTTTGGAGTTGTATAATTATATTACTTACAGTATTTCGCTCTTCTGGTTTAAATTCCAAGTTAAGTGTTTATTCCACTTCTTTCTAATTAGAAGCAACATAAGAAATTTAGTAATGTTTCCGCAATGGCTTGCCTGACAAGGGTGTGAGGTGCCCTCGTGACCTATTGTGGAAATGGATGTGACACCTAGATTATGGTGATAAAATCATAAAACTGTATTGGAGAAAAAGAAGTAAACAGGGAGGCAGACGAGATGAGGCAACAATGGTGGAAAGCTAAGATAGAAAGTTTTCAAAATTGATTAAAAAATTATAAAATTGGCAAAATTAGTTTTTAAAAAAGGTGGGCCCCATAAATTACACGTGTCAAGTAATAAAAGGCTAAGTATTTGACATGTCATCTAAGTCAAGGTGATTGATAAACACACATAGTCGAAAATGTTTATTAATGCTCATTTGGTCAAGTAAAAGTATTCAAATAGAAAAAACGTAAGTTTCTTTATTGAGATAAAAATTCGGGACAAGATTAAGTGGCTCCAAAGTTATTTTGCCTTATAAAAATATGCATGACTACTTTTTATCTGCAAAACTAAAGCATTATTTGATTTTGATGTTCAACTCTACATGACTAATACCAATCATAACTTTTGCAAAGATATATATAGCATCCTTGTTCCTCAAAAATTAGGGTATTGGGCAGATTTGGCGGTTATTTACTCTTAATAGTTTGTCTTATCGATTATCAGTTTTTAAATCTATTAATCCGCTAGCCACCCGATAAGATATTTGGTGGATTGATATCAGTTTAGCTCTTATCGGGTGGTTGTCGGACGATTTATCGGCCTAATTCAATCAAAATAAAATAAAATTTAGTCTATGTATGTTTAAATAGGTGGTCGATGTACTAAGACGGACGAAGCAGAAAAGACACCGTGATGGGTAAATCATCTGGCTAGAATCTTATTTATGTTTATGCACATTGGTCTTAGTCCATATGAAAGATTTCCAATTAGCCGTTGTTAAAACAAATGTTCGTCATGCTTAGAATTCTAGGATGCCTTGAAACCCATGCAAAGTTGATGAAGCAGTGGTGTAACTGGTGTTGTTATCTTGTTTCAGACAGCAAATTCTATCTTTTCTCACAGTTAGATGATTCCTTTATTTGGCTTTCTTTTATTCTAATCTACTTTGATAGAGTACTCGAGGAAGAAGAGTTTTTGATTATTTAATATATATATGGATAAAAATAAATTATATATATATATATATATATTCTTAGTGTATTACAGCTTATCCGTTAAGAAAATTGAATAATTCGCCCCCAAACCGATAAGCCGTTAATAAAAAAATTTCAATCCGTTTCCTGTCCATTAAACCGTTAACCCGATACCAATAAGCCACTAAACTTCGGTTTCAGTTCGATTTTCGATTTCGGTTCGATTTTGAACACCCCTATCAAAAATATTTTTATCCCAAATATTCATATTTCATGAAAGTCTTTTTCTCCTTTTAATAAAAATTAAATTTTTAAAAACATATTCTCGCCAAGAAGATCAAAAGTACCTCAAAATTAAAACTTTAGAGAAATTATTTACCCTACCAAAGTAAAGGTCACCCAGATGCATTAATCTCTCGTTATACTCGGGATCCGAAAAAGGATGAACCACAAAGATACAATCCAAAGTAAAGTTCAACGTGATGCACTAAGCTCTTGCTATGTGTGGTTCTGACGAAAAATCGAACATATGCAACCTTATCTTATATTTATGTATTAAATTACTTACCTGGCTCGAGCCCTTATTCTCTTGGTAACATAGCAGCAACTTTAGTAATTATGCCAAGTTTGTTTTCATTGACCTTGCCAAAGAGGGTGTTTGGCTAAGCTTATAAGCTGGTCAAACTGATTTATAAGCACTTTTTGACTTATCTACGTGTTTGGTAAATTAAAAGTGTTTATAAGTTAGTGCTTATAAGCCAAAAATAAGCCAAAAGCCATAAGTTGTCTCCCCAGCTTATCAAATTTCAACTTATAAACACTTTAGGTTTGACCAAAATATTTACTATTCTATCCCTAAAATACTTCTTTTTAAACAAAACTCTTTGTATACCCAATTTTTTAGCTGCTTATTATTAATTTCAGCACTTTTATCCAAATACGTAATTACTTAGCTTTTAAATCAATTTCAACAATTAAAAATGATTTTCAGCATATATGCTTATCAACTGCTCTAAATCAGCTGACTCCCATTTAAATTTAAAGAACAAAAAGAAAGAAAGAGAAGAGAAGAGAAAGAACAAGTGAGTAAAGAAGATGAAAAGGGAAAGAAAAGAAAAGAGGTGGGAATAGCCACCATTTTCAATTTCCGCCAAAATTCTCTGCTCTCCCTCTCTCTCTCTCTCTCTTTCACAAACACACACTCTTCACCAAATACCCCTTTCCTCTTACAACTCCACTGTTGACTACTGTGAGGAAAGAGAATAATTGTGAAGAATGGAGGCAGTAGTAGTGGATGCTGGTTCTAAATTACTCAAAGCTGGTTTTGCTGTTCCCGATCAATCTCCTTCTATGGTATTCTCCTCTTTTCCATAATTAAAAAAAAACCCACAAATATATAGCTTCAAAATTGGAACTTTATGCTGTTTTCT
The DNA here is from genome assembly GCA_026770625.1 of Nicotiana glauca. Taxonomy (NCBI): domain Eukaryota; kingdom Viridiplantae; phylum Streptophyta; class Magnoliopsida; order Solanales; family Solanaceae; genus Nicotiana; species Nicotiana glauca. The sequence goes on along the minus strand of MU758987.1, from coordinate 38,333 downwards.
TGCTATTTTACCCCAATTTGTGTGAAAATTTTGAGTTTTACAATGGTAATCTATGGTACTAAAGTATGAGAAAAACCCATTAGAATAGAGCTTCAAGATTTGAAATTTCTGCTATTTACTCCAATTTATATGAATTTTTGGATTTTAGGAGTAGTATAATATAGGTATTTCTTTGTTTTTCTTGCTTTTGTAATATATGGTACTAATTCCTCAATAGTATTTAAAAAAAAAACAGAAGAAAAGAGCTTCAAGTTTTGGAACTCTCTGCTATCTACTTTCTATTTTGCCCCATTTTGTGTGTTTTTGGGATTTAAGATGGTAATACAGTATATTTGTTACTCTTTTCATACTTTGGTAATATATGGTACTAAACTTTAAGAAAACCCCATAAGATTAGGGTGTCAAGATTGGAACTTTCTGCTACTTAACTCCAATTTGTTTGAATTTTTGGGTTTTAATGGTAATGCTGTATCTGTTACCCTTTTTTTTTTTTTTTTTGCTTTAGGAGAAGGGGAGCCTTGCGGTAACTATAAAGTTGGTGCCATGTGACTAGGAGGTCATGGGTTTGAGCTGTGGAAACAGCCTCTTGCAAAAATGCAAGGTAAGGCTGCTTATGATAGACCCTTGTGGTCCGGCCCTTCCTCGGACCCCGCGCATAGCGGGAGCTTTGTGTACCGGGCTGTCCTTTTTTGCTTTAGGAATATATGGTACGAACTCTGCCAAAGTACAAGAAAAATCCCATAAGCAAAGAGCTTGAAATTTGGAACTTCCTGCTATTTACTTGATCTGTGAATTTTTGGTTTTTGAGATGGTAATACTGTAGTTATTGCTTTTCTTTTCTTACTTTGGAAATGTATGGCTTAGGTAATACCGACCCAAATGAAACGCATTCCTGAAGACGATGAAGGTTCCTTGGTTGAGGAGGAGGAGGATATCACTGTGGATCCCATTGAGAGAGGTTTCATTAAAGATTGGGATGCCATGGAAGACCTGTTGCACCATGTTCTTTACACTGGTCTTGGTTGGGAAATTGGAAATGAAGGCCAAATTTTGTTCACTGATCCACTTTGCACTCCCAAGGTGAGCTGTTGATTTTTAAGAAAAAACGTTTTCATAGTTCTGTAATTTGTTTATCTTTCGGGGATCATCACCAAATTTTCTCTAGAAATTAGTGAATGGTTTGTGTATACAACTGCTAAAAAAGGAGTTCAGTTTCTATTGTGAAAACCATTTTAGTTAGCAATGCACATGACAAGAAAATGATTTGAAGAATTGCATTTGGATGAGCTGTAATGCCAGCTTGAGAAGCTAATCTCCTTTGCTAAGTAAATAGTAATTGGCTTGGCCTGTAATGTTGAAGAAAATTCTTGAAATATGGAGCAAATAGTAAGTCATTGGTGCTGAATGCTAGATTTGGCTTATTGTTTTCAACTGCAACATCAAGTTGATGTCTTTACTGTGTATTAGTACGAAAATGTAATTTGATATATATCGCTGCCTTTGTGTTTACAGGCTGTTAGGGAACAGTTGGTGCAATTGATGTTTGAAACATTTAACATCTCGGGGTTTTATGCCTCTGAGCAGGCAGTATTGTCGCTTTATGCTGTTGGACGCATATCTGGCTGCACTGTTGATGTTGGTCATGGGAAAATTGGTATCTGCATAACCTTAAAACTTTTCATCCTTCAACATTCTTGTATTTGTAGATTCTTTGCTTTTTCTATCAATTAGTCTCCCGTTATCTGATGGGGCCTATTTATGTAGTCGTTAGGTAGCAGTATTGTCTGCTTTCTTTTCTTGCTATTTCCTTCAAGATGCAAAATAAAAGTGAAAAGAGACATAAAAGGCTTGAGAATGTGGTTATAATTGCAGTATTGAACTGGAAAAACTTAGTAGTACAGTTGGTTTTATTAGTTTCAAGCAAAAGGCAGGGTAATAATCCAGCCTGCGGTAGCTACGGTTGATATGCCCCTCAATATTCTGCATTTTCTTTGTCTATTTAGAATTGAGCCTTTTTTAGCTGAACCGATTACAGTTAATGCTGCTTTATCAACAAATTTGTATAAATAGGCCTTTAGTCCCTTAAACCTTGCTTCAGCAACATCGCTTAAGGACAGCACCCTATCCAATAGAACACATGCATCCACTAAAAAGAGTGAAGACACTAACCTTAAATATGAGTTCCAGATAAAGAAAAGTAGGTCATGAAAGGTATCAAGATACTGACTTTCCTCGAATGAGGTAATTTCACAAAGAACCTTTGCTTAGAGGTGTTAGGGAGCGCATGGGTAGGTGCAATCTCCATCGATGAGGAGCATATCTGCATGAAGAGTGTAAAGAAAGAGAGCGATGGTTGTAGAAAGAGAATTGCAACTATCGAGTTGTCTTCAACACAAAATGAGGCGATACCTCCTTTCTTCCTATTCTGTGCACATGTCCACCTCGTGCTTTCACAGTTCCACATTCTTTGACCAAGTTCACCACTATTGCACCAAAATTCTTTTCGTGATATATATTCAAGAGAAGAGTGTGTGCAACACTTCACACCTGGTGAACAGCAACCTATCTAGAGCACGTTAATTCTCAGTAACCTTGAATAATTTTTATTCATCTCCCTACATCTTAAAAAGTTGGAATTTAGGTTTCAATGAGGAGGATATTAGCTCGCAATGTTGTAATATCACTCTTTTGCATATAAAGGCTGCATTGTTCTTCCGTAAATTTGGAGATTACATCATTTGAGGTTAGAAGTATGGAAATACGAGAGGTCATAGTAACTCAATTTTGTTTTTGAGAAAATTTGAGCAGTAGGAGTAATAATTTTATCGCTAATCGCTATCACAGGTTTCATACAGGATTGGCACCTGTTTGGTGCCTACATTTTATACGATTTATGTCACCTTATCCAAATAAATGGATAGAAAGAAAAGAAACTCATAGCCTCTATTCATATGGAATGAGCAGAATACTGCTGTTTTCTTTTTTCTTGCCTCAGATTAACGAACTGTGAGAATTGATTTCCTTCTCTTTGCTATCAGAAATATGGCTTTTCCTTATTTTGTCTGTAATGAATATTCAGATTCTTTATGCTCGCTTCTTTACTTCTAAAAGTTGAACTGTTTGCTTACTATTTTGGAAATATTGCTTTACTTTTCTTTGTTTTCCCCGTTAGTGTTGATTTCTGTCAGTTCTTCCTGCTGTCCTTTTTTATGACCTTGTAGATATTGCACCTGTCATCGAGGGTGCTGTTCAGCACATAGCATCAAGAAGGTTGGAAATCGGGGGTTTGGATTTGACAAAGTTACTAGCAGATGAGCTTACTAAATCAAATCCAACAGTGAAACTCAATATTTCTGATGTGGAAAAATTGAAAGAGCGCTATGCATGCTGTGCTGATGACGATATTGCCTATGAGAAGCTTCAACAATCATGCCTGGAAGAGAAACATACTCTGCCGGATGGCCAGGTTTCTTTCCACTACTTTTCATCTTATAAGGCACCATTGTACAAAGTTGATAGAAAACCAATTCATTGTATTATACATTTCTAATTTCTAGAATTTCTTCTAGTTTCTAAAGGTAAACATTACCTTTTGTTCTGAAGCTGCTGAAAGAAATCCTCGCCAATTTCTCTAAAGGAAATTGTAGTGTAGTGGCTCTCTTTGTTGCTTTGCTAGAACAAGCCAATTCATTAAAATTACCGCTTTTTTGATTGTATTGTTCTAGCAAAGGGGTTCAAAACCTCCATATGTGAACTCTTTCGGCGGCCCATTATGGAGTTGAAGACCGATTTGGTTTTAAAATTTGTTAATGTTAGATATTTTTCTCTGCTTCTCTCTGTGGAACAGAAAAGTAAGTAAGTATCTTAGGGAAAGGAGCTAAAGGGCTGTGCGCTTTTTGCACTCCACTAAACACTAGACATTAATAGGAGTAAGGGCGTTGTGTTTTAGGATCATGGTGTATTACAGTTTACTGATTTTAATAAAATTTTCTCTAGCCGGCCTTCGTTTATTGTCGTTCTGTCATCCTTATCTTGTGGGTAGAACTGTTGTTGGTTTGAATGGATCTCATTTCGTTTGTTTGTATTTTAGGTAATCACAATTGGAAAAGAAAGATACACAGTTGGTGAGGCATTGTTTCAACCATCTATATTGGGTAATGATACTCATGGAATAGTCGAGCAGCTTGTTCATAGTATTTCGTCTGTGTCGTCTGAAAATCACCGCCAGCTGCTAGAGAACACAGTACTTTGTGGTGGCACTGCTACTATAACCGGTCAGTCTTCATCTCCTTGTTTAGATGAATGTGACTGACGAATGTTCATATTTCTCTGTATTTCTGCGCTTCTGTTTTGTTAGTAGAACTTTTTAGTTTTCCTTGTTTTGTTGGTTTATCTTAAGTAATTCAATTTGATTGGATGTATTTGAAATGCTGGTTGTATGACATTCAGTCCTTTCCTTGCTCGAATTAATGCGACCGGGAAGTGTAATATTCCCTTTTATTTTCTGTTATTGGTATTTCTTTTTTTTGGGGCAAGCTTTCAATATTTATGTACTGGATACATTTGAGATTGAGTGCACTTAGAAGAGGTCTGATGGGCTGATGTTTAGCTAGTGGACCATAAGTAGCAGTCAGCAGCAATAATTGTTCTTTACAAGATATGTCTTCTCCTTAGGAGAACTACCTTGATCATTTCCTTCGTAGAATTGGCTTGCACTTCATATGCTTGATGGCTACAGCAACTGTTTGACAAGCAAAGAGTAAAACATAAAGGCAATCTCAACGTCTCCTTTCTGCTTCTCCTAAATAGGATATTCCTGTAATATTCTCAATGGATGCCTGCATGGTGATGACACACAAAATGTATTGAAATGCTGATCAGCATGCTATTGATCAGAGGGACCATTTCTCCCTTTCATTGGTAACATTTTTTCCAAGCTCCAGGACGCAAATCCCTTTTTAATCTTACTATCCCCTCTTACCAAACTGGTTTAGGCCTCTACCCTGCACATTATCCCAAATGAAAAGCAGGAAGAGCTGATTGACTTGTTGATGAGTTAGCATTGATAAGTTTCCAAAGCGTTGGCTGAGTGAGTGGTTGATATATAGGAGTAATAACTTGGAAATGTCCTAGTTCTAATCCCAGCTCCAACGCTCGGTGCAAACCTATCTGCTTAGGCCTTGATGGGTAGGTTTGAGTCGACACTTGTGCTTTTGGTCTGTGAAAGACTGCTCCTTGGATCAGTCGAGGAGTGTGCAAGGTCGTCCAGAGACCATGGTAATTAACAAATTAAAAAGAGTTGATATTGACAAACTAATAAATAACACGGCTTTCTCTTGTAGTTATACTTTTATCAATAACAACAACAAAAACCACAACAATAGTAACTTGAAGTAGGCAGGGAGATCGGTATGGAGTATCACATTGAAGAGAAGTAGAATTTATTCCTCTCCCCATCAATACATAAGCCAACATATATTGCGAATGAAGGTAAAAAAGTTCGTATAATGGTTCTCAATGATGTGATTAGACATTTCTCTTATCTTTTTGGTCGGATGATGAGTGTACGGTGAAGAGGGGAATGGATTCAGAGATCCTCAATCGGTCGATTGGTACGGATGGATTGGACATGCCTGAACGAGTCCATCCTTTGAAGTTCGCACTGGCCGTTTGTAAAGTTTAGACTCTGTTGTTCCTTGGGTCTTGCAGATGTTTTAGTAGCGTTAATACATGTAATTTGAACTTGTATGCTTGGACCATGTGATAATTGCACATTCCTTGAATCCATTACGTGTAAAGAAGCATTCACTGATTGAAAGCTCTACTATTTTCCCTTATATTGCAGAAAACTGCTGTTATGGCTGCTAACCTTTGTGTTGCTTGTGGTTGTAGGGTTTGAGGACCGGTTCCAAAGAGAAGCTACGCTTTGCTCATCAGCTGTTCGTCCTTCGCTAGTAAAGGTATCTTATTGTTATTCTTTGATTGACAGCTTAGCGTTCTTTTCACTTCTTGGGAGTGATCAAACGCTTCAAGCTTATATGCTTATTTGTTCTCCATGTCAATAATACCATTACCGCTTTCATGTTTCCATCATAAAAGCAGCCTATTATGGCAAATATGAGATTGTCAGCCCAAGTCATTCCGGAAACTCCAGGTTTCTGAATCAGGAGCTGCCACTTTGCTTCTCTTATGAATTAAGTGCTCGTTCATGAATGTAGAGCTACCACCTTACTTACGATAGTTAAAAAACCGAGGAGCAGATCATTCGAAGGAATCATTGTTTGTTTTGTTTGATATGTAATGGCAGGATATCCTCCATTCCATATCGTATCTCTTGATCGTTTTAATGCTCCACTTAAAGTTCCAACAATTTTAGCACTTCAGTTTTGACTTTTGTGTAGTTACTAAGTTTTCTCTTCCTGATATTCTTACAGCCTCCAGAATATATGCCAGAGAACTTGACTTCATATTCAGCATGGATTGGTGGTGCTATACTTGCCAAAGTCGTCTTCCCTCAAAACCAGCACATAACTAAGGCAGATTATGACGAGAGTGGACCTTCTGTTGTTCATCGAAAATGCTTCTAATACGAGCCGAAACATTTGTATTTTTTTTTAAAGTCGTAGTCGTTTGTACGATCAACTTCTTGTTTGTTTTGAAAATGCAGTCCTGTACATCAATTCACCAAGTAGTGGCTTTCAGATTTCTTAAAGTAAGAGGCTTACTTCAGTGGACTTTGTGCTCATTGCGAGTGACTCCCATTATAGCCTACTGGCATAATACATTGGTTACTTGCAAATTGTAAGAGTTATGAATTCTTGTCTCCATCCTCCCAAAGGAGAAAAAGAGCTCAGCCGGTATTTCGTGGAATTAGTTGAGGCACGCACAAGCTGATTCAGACACCACGGTTATATATATATTGTGTATGTATGTTTGAGAGAGAGAGAGAGAGAGGGGTAAGATATCTTAACTAGATATCTCTGATTCTAGAGAGAGAAAAGCCACGTTGGAGTATCTTTTTATTTAAAAAGGAGAAAAACTTCTAAGTACAATAGATATGATCAAAAGATTCGAAGTACAATAGATATGATCAATTTGAGGAGGATTAATTGGAGTTGGATTATCTTAACTATCGCTTTCGCCGCTTTGGTCTTCAAGTGCTTTATCCTCTGATTGCTCTACTTCTGATCTAACCCAATCTTTGAAACATACTAGCATTTCCAATGTCGTCCCAACCAATGAATGGTTGTTGTCTCTGATTTGCATGCTTTCTGATGCCACGGTAGAAACTGGAATACTTAGCACATCCCGAGCCATTTTAGAAAGAACGGGTAATTCATTTGAGTTGTCCTTCCACCATTGCAAAATGTCAATATTAGAACATCGATCTGCCGTACCAAGCTTCAAATAAAAATCAAGCTCATTAAACTCGATTCGAGATTGACGTTGTAGAGCGACAAATTCCTGCCAAACAGTAAAACTTCTAAAGCGTCTTGTATCACCCTTTTTTTGTGAAGAGTTAGTAGAATCAGAGGTAGGAATATTTGGTGTATCACTATATATTAATTTATGATAATAATCATATAATGCAGAAATGTTTGAAAATATACTAGATTTAGCAGTTTCCAAATCTGGATTTTCTCCCTCACCAATTTCTAAATGTTCATATAATACTCTTGTTAATTCTTCTGCATAAAATAATTTAGTATAAGGATTTAATATAGCACCAATTTCGAAAATAACTGGAATAGGAAAAAAATATTTTTTCATTTTTTCCTTCATCGCAATAATAACGTCTCTATAAACTTCATTATCCTTAAATTTAAAGAGTAAATAAGCAATTTCAGCTAAATAAAGAAAAATATTATTAACACTAGGGCAACAACTACCGCCAAAATTTAGAGTAGCTTGATAAATTTTTGATAATAATCTAACAATATCTTTAACAACTTCCCAATCTGAATCAATTAAAAAATTAGCAGAATTTTCAATATAATTATTATATGTAGCAGATATAGGCTCTCTATATTTATATGCAATTTTTAACATGATATATAAAGAATCCCACATTGTGACAATTTCTAAAGGTATTGTTCTTGGTCTAAGGTTATAATCTTTGCATTTTCTCCTAAATTCCCCAATTCTAGTTGTTGAATTACTTTGAAAAATAAATGCAATTGCACCTCTAATTTTGGTAATATGAGAATCAAAATATTTAAGGCTATCACGTACAATTAAATTAAAAATATCACATACACATCTAACATGAAAATTTTCATTTAAAGGTGGTATAGATTGTATTTTTAAAGTTGAAATAGCAGAAGCATTATTATTAAACAAAATACACATAATTTTATTAGTAAGATCATAGAACGTTAAAACATCCTGAATAGATGCATCAATAGAAGAACCATTGTGTTTATCTTCAATATAACGATAAGCTATAATACGTTTTTGCATTACCCAATCAGAATTTATACAATAACATGTTATTGTTAAATAATCTAAGTGGTGAACATCATGACTAATATCAAATGTAAGAGAAACTCTACAATTAAGTTTCGAAAATAAAGAGCATAAATGTTGTTGATATTCTCTATAAAATTTCAGAACATTATTTCTACAAATAACTCTAGGAATACCATTAAAACAAGGATTATTATCTACTCTATTAATATATGTACTAAAACCTTTAGAAATAGTAAAATTAAAAGGTAAACAGTCACTAGCTATCGGTTTTGTTATTTTTTCCCGATTTATCTTCTTTTCGCAATTAAATAATTTTTCAAATGGGTTAATTATTTGTTTTTTACCGGTAGCCTCAAATTGCATTTTCCTCTGTGAATATGTTTCATTATTATATTGTGAAGAATCATATTCACAATCATGAGAAGATTGTTGATTAACAGAACTAATACTACTAACTGGTTTTTTACCTTTATTCTTACCCTTTCCCTTGCTTAATATAAGTTTATTTGAAGCCATAATCCAAATAAAATAACAAAAACTATAAATTCAAAGATAATAAAATAAATATGACTAAAGCAGTAAAGTAAGAGTTGGAACAGATGTACCGAAAACAGGGAAAAGAATATATCCGTGAATTGTTAAAGCTCGCTCTTGCTAAACTTCAAACATCAAAAAATAATTACCGTTTTGGGCCGTTGTCCAACGGCTAATAGGCCTGAAAAGAAAAATTTTGGTGGGTTATTGTGCCGGGCCTGACGGGCTCTTAGTGGGCTGGCCTAGTCCCGGTTCCGGTCCCGGGCTAGGGGTAATATTGGAAATGAACAACTTAGGGTTTTATTAACAACCCCATTTATATTTTAATGCTTCCTTTCTCTCGTCTTTGGCAGCAGCAGCAGCACAGCAACAACAAACCCTAACCCGAAGACCCAATCATGGTAATAGTTACTCTTATTTTTTTTTAAAACTTTTCTTGTTATGTGTACATTTCCTACGCATTCTTGATTATATTAGTAGTAAAAGAGGTGGTTTTTATGGGGTGAAAAATGGATCTCTGGAGTTGGGTATTGTTAATTATTTGTATTTATTTATATTAATTTAGATTTATATTTTATTTTTGGGTTAGTGGAAGTTAAGTGATTTTCTGTTAATGTTTTTGGATATATAAAAGTATAATGTAATGGTGATATCAGGAGTTGTGTTGGAGATTTTAGCTATTAGTGGTAATTAATTGATTTTGTTGTGTTAAGGTTTTTGGATAGTAGAAGTATAATGCAATGGTTATATGTGTTTTTTCTTGTTCTATTACAGCTTATAATTTTGATACATAAGAAACCATGTTTTCTTTTCGCCTTGTCCTAGATAGATTATTTGAGATTTTTTGTTTTTTTTGACATGTTAGCACTTTTAAAGTAGGTAGGAGTGGTTTTAACAGGGATTTATACTTTTAGAAGATATAACTTGTACAACTTTTTCTTTGTATTTGCATATAATATTGGCTCGAGATGAGTTTCATTGTAGAGTAACAGGATCAGTGAGGGGTCATATAGCCGACCCCAACCTGTTTATGATTAACTCGTTGTTGTAATTGTTGTTGTTGTCCGAGATACATTAGTTCTTACATATTAGGCAGACGAACATTTCATTACCATTTGATTTGTTGAGATTGTGTATCCTAACTTGCTTAGGACTACTTTGTGCATTTTTTATATCTTTGTGTGAGAGAGTGAATGTTTAAGTGAAGCGTTTTTATAGATTAGTTCCTACTTGTTAGGCAGGCAAACATTTCACTACCAGTTAATTTGTTGAGATTCTGTATCGGAATTTGTTTAAGACTACTTTGTGCATTTTCTTAAATCCTTGTATGAGAGAGTGAATGTTTTAACTGAACAATTTTTTTCAGCCGAAGCAAATCCACGAAATCAAGGATTTCCTTCTCACAGCAAGGAGGAAGGATGCACGATCCGTCAAGATAAAGAAGAACAAGGATATGGTCAAATTCAAGGTTCGCTGCTCCAAGTACCTCTACACACTCTGTGTGTCCGACTTTGAGAAGGCCGACAAGTTGAAGCAGTCACTTCCTCCAGGTATATACTTATCTCTCAGTGCTGACATTTTAGTTACCTTCTTCCATTTGGCAAGTTTATCTGCTCTATTGTTACTGAGTTTGTGTAGTTTAGTTAAGTGCATGAATCTAATGGTTTGAATACATTTTGATTTGTAGGTTTGAGCGTGCAGGATCTTTGAAGATGGAAGGCTTGATGTTTTTTTCCTTAGATTGTTATTAGGTACTGAGAATTTTAAAAACTTGTTGTTCCTTTACCATTTCTTGTCCTGTTGAAGTCTAAAGTTTTGATCAAACTTAGATATTGCACTGCTTTTTCTCTTGTCCGCTTTGACTTTATTGTGAGCTCTTATATGGTGTTAACAGAATTTTGATGGTAGGATGCCAAATTTGTTTTTTTGGCTGATCTCAATTTCCTTTGATAAGTAGTACTTAAAAAGACAGGAATGTCAGCTTTTCTTACTACAACATACCCGGTATATTGCTAAATGTGGGGGTGTGGGGAGGGTAGTGTGTATGTTAGACCGTTAGACCTTACTAGAGAAATTGTTTCCAATAGACAAATGTAAGCTTTTCTTGTTTTTTTTAAAAAATAGGTAAGCTGGATCTTGTACCAAATCATGTCCTTTTTATAACAGTAAAGAATGTTAAAATTGTCTAGTACTTGAATGAAAGAATGATCTCATGTCGAATGAAAATTTGAGATTTCAAGAGGTTTCTTAGAAGTGCCTCTAGCCTAGCTCATTTTTTCAAAATCTCAATTCCATTTTTGTTATATACCATTCAATGACAGTTTTCATTTCATATTCTGGATTAAATAATGCACTTCAACAACAATACGTCAACTAAGGGTTTATACTTTATACATCTCAGTCCGGATTAGAACATTAATCCACTGCAAGGTACCTCTCTTTGTTTTGACCATATAATTCATTGATTATGACAACATAAAAAGGAAGCCCGATACTCTTAGTTCCTGCTATGCACGGGGTTCGGGGAAGGAATAAATCCACTTACCAATAATATGTGGATTCAATGTATTGGTAAGTGCTTGAACTATGGAAGTGCAGACCCACAGCAAGTTCTTCATCAAATTCCTCAAGAATGCCATTATTTTGGCCACTTTTGAAATCACAGAGCATATGAAATGACTTATCTGCCAAATTGTAACGCAGAATGGCCATTTCAGGAATATGCAAAACCAAGAAAGTATCCTCCTCTTTCTCTCCTCTTACAACATTAACCACAGCCATTGCATAGTAATGAAAATCCGTTGGCTCAAGATAACGTCGAATTATCCTAGGATATGCTAACACAACATTTTCAACATTCACTTGGTATTTCAAGAACCACTCAATACCGTCATTTTTCA
>MU758987.1:0-24119 GCA_026770625.1 Nicotiana glauca | reverse complement strand
AAAAAATAGATAAAACAAGTGATTAAGATTAGCTGATCAAATGAATAGATTGAAAAGAGAGAGAGGAAAACCGTACAGCCTGTGAGGAGAAAAGTCGGCGAAAATGGCCGCCGCCGGAGATAGATCTGTTAGAGGAAGCGCGAAGGCCACGCGACACACCGCCACACCGCCACAGGTGAACCCACACGTAAAGAATGGATTTCAGCTTACTCACTGCAATCAGTTAAATTATACAAAGAATTTATTTTTCAAAGTTAGTTTCTGGCTACTCACTTGTATTAAGTGCAAATGGCCATAAGACTCGCCAAAATAGACAATCCTATGATTTTCTTTATCCCACTCTTGTCCATCAAAGCAATTAGGCATCGGAAAATCTTCAAACTGTTCTTGTTCCAGATTGAAACGTTTGTTACATGACACATAAATGGCTCCATTCCAGTAAACTAGACCATGTCTGAAACTTATATCGTAACGTTTAGGAAAAGATGGACCAGAAACTCTCCATTTCTTAGTTTCAGATGAGTAAGTCTCAATCTGGTTCTCAGGTTCCAGTTCAGAAATTCGGAGACATATGACTTTGTAATGAGGCGATTTCCACGGATCAAAGGCTAAACTCATCCCTATAACATCCCCTCCTGGTTTAGGAAGTGTGATGAATTGTTGAGTAGTCGGGTTCAATATATAGTAATCCTCATTAAATGTGAATGGATTATGTTTTGTACAACAAAGCAAAAGTCCATTGCAAGATTGCATTATAAAGATTTTAGGAGAGTCATGTTGTGCAAAAGGGAACTTTTGGAATGGTGTTGGAATTGGATTTTCTAAGTTAAAAGACACAAATTTGTGAAAAGGGTTTATTAAAAATGAAGAATGGTACAAGAAAATGCCACGAGCAGGGCTGAAATAGGGGATTCTGAGGCGTGTGAAGTGTGGACTAGAGATTAAAGATAGCCATTTTTTCGATATGCATTTGCATTGTACGAGTGATTTTACAGGCAGACGTAGGAGGATTTCTGTCAATAGTTCTTCATTTGAGAACACTACATTTGCAGAAAATTTGGAAGGACTAATTATGATTTTCTTTTTGATCTCTGGCATTCTGAATACTATGTATAGAATTTTGGAATATGGTAGCCTGGCGCACAAAGTATCCCGCGTTCACATTGGGTACGAGGAAGGACCGCACCTCAAGGGTGTGATGTAGGGAGCTTACTTTGATGCAAGCATCAATAGTCGGTTCCACGGCTCGAACCCGTAACCTATAGGTCTCACAGAAACAACTTGATCGTTGTTCCAAGTCTCCCTTTTGTGTAGAATTTTGGAATATGAAGAGGAAATCTGGAATGGTTGTCTAAAGAAAGTTTCTTAGATTGAAGCCTTTATGGATTTGAAATGGCCATTTTAAAGTTGGTTTTTGCAAACATTGAGCTTGCAGAGAACGCTTCGTTTGACATTCTTTATTTTGTTTGGTTGTTGGATTTTAATTTGATTCCTCAAATGAAATATAATATGCAACCAAACGTCAATGAAATATAATAAGAGTATGTCTTTGTTACTGTGAGTTAAAGTTATCATTTCACATCAGACTTAATTGACGAGAGCCAATTTATTAAATATTATTTAGCTAAATAATATGAAAATATGTACGATAAAAACCAATAGCAAAATAAATAAATAAATAAGCGACCATAGTTAGGGGATGTTGAAGATAGAATTCTTTATCATCACTTGGCATTTACTTGCACATTCCTAAAATGGTCATACGTTATAACTTGAGAAATTACGCAATTTACAAAGTATGTGAATTTGGCAATTGACAATAGTATTAACTAGTAGCGGAGCCATAATTTTTACTATTAGGAGGCAAAATCTAACGATAACACAAGAAGTTACTGAATTGTATAAAATTCAGCAAATAACATAAAGTTCTGGAAGTTATAAACTTGAAGTTACTCGGCTCAACAATAAATAATTAGGGGTATTCAAGAAAAACTAAAACTTTAATCTAACCAAAAAAATTGAGTCAAACCGGCTTGTATGTTGTTTAATAGTACTAAACTAGAAAACAACCAAACCGTCAGAAAATATATTTATTATAGATAATTTATAATTTTACATATGTTTTCCTTAAATTGTTCATTTTCCCTAAACATATATTCGATTATAGAAATTTAAAAAGTTTATCCATAACTATAATTATCCTTTTATATTTCATGTACCAAAATGGGTGGATGTAGTGTGTTAGCAACATGTTCAATTGAACCCATAACTTTTGATGCGGAGTAAAAATATGTGTAAAAATTTATTAAAATTCTAAAAACAATAGATATGAACCAATTACTTTAAAAATATAATGCGCTAAATGCTAAAAACCTTATAAGTTGAAACCACATAATTTAAATCTTAGATCCGCCTCTGCATACCAGGGTAAGAGAATTTAAAAGAACAAAGAAAAATGAGTAATATTCCTAACCTCACCTAATTAATATAGAACTTAATAATATTGAGAAAAAAAAAATACAGTAATGTTTGACCAAAAAGTCTTAAATCTTTTTGTTAAACTAATTAAGTACAATGATAATAAGTAAATTTTAGTTAAATAAAATAAGTTCTAGATCCAAGATTGATGGGAAGTAACAATCTAGGAATCACATTTAAAGTTATTTTAAGGCCGAAAAGTGGTTTAATGATACTCTTATGAATAAATAAAGGAACGAGGACAAACAATAAATACGAGAAATGACAATAAATGTAAATAGGAAGAACACTTCACCCAAATATTAAATGATGTGGAATTCTTCCCTCTGAGAATGAGATATGATAGTGAACGAGAATATAAGTAATGCTTTCTTGGATTATGTGAGTGAAAGGGAAGAATAATGAATGGAATTGATCACTATAGAAAGGTAAACTTTGTATATTCTTTTAATGGTCAACTTCTTACAATAGTATTCTCAGATTCAATCTTAAGTGCCCCTTTTCTTCTCTCTCTCTTTCTATTTATATGTGATATAAAAACCCTAAAAAGTACATCAAAGAAATATCCAGGAGAATATTCCTGTCACTAGTTCCAAGACTACACTAACCGCTATTCATATTCTTCGCTATTCGACCTCTACGGCTCGCTCGGTGACTGCTCGTTGTTGGGCTTTGGTCGTCCTCGTCTTATCAACCCGAATCAGAACACAGTCTTTCACTTTACGTTCTTTCCATGTCAAACTTCCTTAGCAAGATTTTGATCCATACAGTTAGTCCCTCTGCCTGTCGGGGTTGCCTTTTGGTCGTCCCTGATGAGCGGGCCTTTTTAGTCGTTGACTTATGAAGAAATTTTTGGGCGTGGTGATCGAGTGGAGGCTCTCGTTGCCAAAGCTATGACGTGTCATTTTGAGATTCGTGGGTCATAGGGTTGGTATAGGGTTACATCACATGCATGCGTCATTATTGCGTGTCTTCCCAATACGTTGCCTCGTTCCTCGAGTCCATGTCGTTTCGATTCTAGGGCCACTGGTAGTTACTCGCATCGATTCGAGCACCCCTGAGGTTTATAAATAAAGAGGGGGAGATATCTCAAATAAACTTTTGAACTCTTTCTAGTTTCTTCAACCCTGCATTTGCTTCCTTTTCTCCTTCTTTTGTTCTTGCTTCCTGTAACCGCTACCATTGCCACCCCTTCTTCTTTTTCTGTCTCTTCATATACACATAATATCTACCGTGTATAATCAATTTCTTATCTAAGTGTTGTACAAATATTTAGTCTCTTTTTCTTTGATTTTTCACAACTCAAGATTTATTGAGCTCATATACCATTCTGATTTGTTTATTCTTTCAAATTATTAAAATTTGGGGTTGTTTTGGTAAAATAATGTGTAACCCATTAGTTGAATTAAGGTTGTCTTGCCTAATAACTGTATCGGGCGCCATCACGATCTACGATGGAATTTGGGTCGTGACACTTGGGACCTCTTCCAATTACATCAACATTTACCATAACATAACGCGGACCTGCTCGAGGTCTCAAATCACATCAAACAACGCTAAAACCATGAATCACACTCCATTTCAAACTTGATGAACTTTAGAACTTCGAACTTCTCCATTCGATGCCGAAACCTGTCAAATCACAT
This sequence comes from Nicotiana glauca, assembly GCA_026770625.1. Taxonomy (NCBI): domain Eukaryota; kingdom Viridiplantae; phylum Streptophyta; class Magnoliopsida; order Solanales; family Solanaceae; genus Nicotiana; species Nicotiana glauca. The sequence goes on along the minus strand of MU758987.1, from coordinate 19,995 downwards.
CCGACTGACCTCAAATTATTCACACAAGCCATATTTGACATTACAGATCTAATTTAACTTCCAAAATCAGAATCAGAGCCTGATATCAAAAAGTTCACTTCCGGTCAAACTTCTCAAAAACCTTCAAACTCTAACTTTCGCCATATGACTCCAAAATGATCTACGAACCTCCAAATCGACTTCCGATCGCGCTCCCAATACCAGAATCACCATACGAAGCTATTCCTAGACTCGGAATCCCAGACGGACATTGATAATACTGAAATGCACATCAACCCAAAATAATAAAATTCTTCCAAAATGCTAACACCCACAACAGGAGCCGAAACGCTCCTGGGTCATCCAAAACCTGACTCGAACATACGCCCAAGTCCAAAATCATCATACGAACCTGTTGGAACATTCAAACCCCGATACCTAGGTTGTTCACTCAAAATCAATCCTTAGTCAGATTCTCCCAACTTTAAGCTTCTGAAATGAAAATTTTCTTTCCAAATCAACTCCGATCTCCCCGAAATTCAATTCCGACCTTGCGTACAAGTCATAATACCTAAAGTAAAACTGCTCACGATCTCAAACTGCCGAACGACACGCTAGAGCTCAAAACGACAAGTCGAATTATTGCATTTATAAAAGCTGGTTTTCTGCAAACTTTAAGCCATAATTTTTATTCAGATGAGGCAAAATATAACGATAACACAAGAAGTTACTGAGTTGTATAAAATTCAGAAAATAACATAAAGTTCTGGAAGTTATAAACTTGAAATTACTCGGCTCAACATTAAGTAATTAGGGGTGTTCAAGATAAACTAAAAATTTAATCTAACCAAAAAAATCGAGTCAAACAGACTTGTATGTGGTTTAATACTGAACTAGAAAAGAAACAAACCATCATAAAATACATTTATTCTTATAGATAGTTTGTAATTTTACAGATTTTTCCTTCAATTCAGGCTAGATATAGTCTTGATCCTGGCTTGAAATATAATATTTGATATGATTATTATGGAGTATCCATTTTCGTTTATTTAAATATTTGATTCTACTATGTATAATCACTTTTTTATCTTAGTGTTGTACAAATATTTAGTCTCTTTTTCTTTGATTCTTCAGAACTCAAGATTTATTGAGCTAATATACCATTCTAATATGTTTATTCTTTCAAATTATTAAAATTTGGTTAAATTTTGGGGTTGTTTTGGTTAAATAATGAGAACCTATTAGTTGAATTAGGGTTAGCTTGCCTGAAAACGGTGTCGGGCGCCATCACAACCTACGATGGTATTTGGGTCGTGACTGTACCAGCCTAGCCTGCTAGTGATATTGTCCGCTCTGAGCCTAGGCCCTTACGGGTTTAAAACACGTAACTAGGGTCTAAGGCTTGTTAACTTATATACCCAGCATCCCTCTTGTGTTTTGCCGATGTGGTACTTTGTCTAAAGCCTAGGGTGTTACATACACCCCTTCTTATGGACTCAGCGTCCTCGCTGAGGTTTGCCCCACCACATGGGATTTGCCTAGACTCAGCACCGAGGTTTGCCCCGCCTAACCGGTATTTGCCTAAACTCAGTTGAACTCTGATCCACTATCGGCAAAGCTGACATAAGAGTGGCTCTGATACCATCTGTAGTAGCCTAACCCGCTAGTGCTATTATCCGCTCTAGGCCTAGGCCCTTATGGATTTAAAACGCGTCACTAGGGTCTAAGGCTTGTTAACTTATATACCCAGCATCCCTCTTGTGTTTTGCCAATATGGGACTTTGTCTAAAGCCTGGGGTGTTACAGTGACACTTGGGACCCCGTCCAATTACATCAACCAGTTTCATAACATAAGGCAGACCTGCTCGAGGTCTGAAATCACATCAAACAACGCTAAAGAAATGAACCACACTCCATTTCAAACTTGATGAACTTTAGAACTTTGAACTTCTCCATTCAATGCCGAAACTTATCAAATCACACCCGATTGACCTCAAATATACACACAAGTTATATTTGACATTACGGACCTAATCCATCTTCCAGAATCAGAATCCGACCCCGATATCAAAAAGTTCACTTCCGGTCAAACTTCTTAAAAACTTTCAAATTCTAACTTTCGCCAAATGACTCCAAAATGATCTATGGATCTCCAAACTAGACTTTCAATCGCGCTCCAAATACCATAATCACCATACGAAACTATTCCCAGACTCGAAATCCCAAATGGACACTGATAATACTGAAATGCACTTCAACCCAAACTTATGAAATTTTTCCAAAATGTTAACTCCCACAATAGGCGCCGAATTGCTCCCGGTTATCCAAAACCCGACACGGACATACGCCCAAGTTCAAAATTATCATACGAACCTGTTGGAACCTTCAAACCCTGATTCCTAGGTCGTTCACTCAAAATCAACCCTTAGTCAGATTCTCCCAACTTTAAGCTTCCGAAATAAGAATTCTCTTTCCAAACCAACTCTGATCTTCCCGAATTCAAGTCCGACCTTGCATACAAGTCATAATACCTGAAGTGAAGCTGTTCACTGCCTTAAACTGCCGAACGATGTGCTAGAGCTTAAAACAACCTGTCGGGTCGTTACATTTATAAAAGCTAGTTTTCTGCAAACTTTAAGCCATAATTTTTATTAACAGGAGGCAAAATATAATGCTAACTATTAGTTTGTATGAGTCCATCAAACAGTAGAATACTGGTCCTCTATAAAGTTATGCTGAAAATGCTTAATAAAACTGTAAGTAAAGAAGACAAGGGATTTTTATGTGGAAAAATCCCACACAAGGGGATAAAAAAATCACGACCCACGCCTATAGGCTTTTAACTTCACTAACTTGTAATCTCACTATTACAAGCCACTTTGTAATGACTCTATTACAAAGACTTTGACTAACTTGTGATGCTCTCACCACAAGCCACTTTGTGACTCTTCTAGTTACAAAGGCTTTAAACTTATGACTAAAACTAGTCACAACATAAACTCGAAAGTTTGCGGATTTTTGGTTTTCCTAAGACAAAGCTTCTAAGAAAGAAAGATATGAGATAAATGAATAACAAATAACAAGATTACAACTCAACTACGGATACACATAGACTCATTATGAAACTGATCCTTAGTGCAATTGTCTTCTTGTTCTTGACACACCAGTGACTTCAATGCCGGATGAACTCTGTTATGCTTGAGAGAATATCACTGAATGCACAAGTGAATATCTTCTGCCTTGCACCAGGTTGTTATACTACAAAACACATCACAATGGATGGTGGTGTCAACTCTTTGTATACGCTTCCTCCCAATAAGAAGTGACTGCTGCACTGTCACTTTTGTGCAGTTGCGTTCTAGCTGTATAGTTGACTTGTACTTCTATCAAAGAACACTAAGGGATCAGGTCCCTGTTGTGTTCCTCTTTTTTGTGAGACAGTCACTTTTTGCTATTACGTTCCAGCTGTATAGTTGACTTGTACTTCTGTCAGAGAACCCTAAGGGACCATATCCCTGTTGTGTTCCTCTTTTTAATTATTGCAGATAATCACTGACTTGTACTTCTGTCGGAGAACCCTAAGGGACCAGATCACCAGTTCCTGTTGTGTTTCTCCTTGTGGTTGTTCATTCATTTGCTAGAGATTAGACTGGACATTATTCATTTGAAATGTATACCACGTGGGTTAGGTTTCTATCTGGTTCTTCACAATGAGTTTGTTAGATCATCAAAATAGAAGCATAAGGCAAAGATATTGAAAACCCATCAATTTCCCCTTTTTTGATAATGACATACTTAGGCATTGATAGTATTTGTTTAGAGCAGAAATAACCAGATAAGATACCAGAAATTACACAAGTTCCCCCTGATCATTAGATTTTGATTCCCCCTTAAATCAACTACACAAGTTCCCCAAAGTTTTGCTTTTGATTCCCCCTTAATCTCAGAATCCCTTATAAGCTACACAAGTTCCCTTATGCCCCTTTTCTTTTTCCCTATTTTGGCATCACTAAAAAGAAACACAAGTAGGTAATTAGCATAAAGAAGTCTAACACAGCTAACTCATGCCACATATGTGCACACAACATGACAGAAAAGAGTAGCCAGAGGAACACAACATTTGTACAGGCAAAAAGAGGAGCTGTTTCATTAATATTAACAATGGACTGAGCAAGACAAAAGCAGTAATGGTGAATTCTAGCATGCCATCACAAAAGAAGGAACACAAAGAAAAAACAACAACTACAAAACATTTGATCAAAAATAATTGGTCACTGAGAGGAACCTAGGGGACACTAGAAGAAGGAGGCTTGGAAGATGAGGCAACAATGGTTTTGAGAACCAGGTCCAGTCAGGCATTCACATACAGTTGTTCTTCAAGTAATTTTCCCCGAAGCTTATCATATTATTTTGTCAGTCGGGCAACTTCTTCATTAACAGAATCAGATCCTTTAACTACTTGACTGCATTTTGAGCATTGATCAGCTTTGAAATGGTCGAGATGCTTCCACCAAATCTTTCTACACATTCACATTCTTCTAAAGTGGTTTTAGAGAAGGTTTGCTTGCGTGTGATCACTCTAGGATTCCCCAAGGGGACCTTGTAGAATCTGAACATAAGTGAGAAGAAAGACATATGATAGCCCATAACTCCCACCTTTAAAGTTTTCCAACTTTTGCATATGATCTATCATGATTGCTGGTAGATTGATTGGGACAAACACATCAAACGCTTCCATTAAGATCATATCCATTTTGTATCAATAGACCGCCTCTCAGAATGAGGTAAGAGCACCTTATTGACCAGTTCAAAGAGAAGCTGGTACTCAGAAAGTAATACCTTCTTATGCACATGTTCCTTCTGATGAATAGCTTGTTCTTTCAAGATGGATCTCCTAAAGTTTATACCACAAACACCTTTAACTGAGGCCATTCCTTCACATGGAATTTTGAGAACCTTTCCTAATGCTGAAGCGTCGAGTACAATGTCTACTCTATTTACTAGCGCACAAATGGGATCCCCCTCAACAGTGAAGAGAGATGCGTAGAAGTTTTGCAACGCATCTTCATACACTAGAGGCATGCTCCCCTGAAACAAGTGTTCCCATTGCTGAAACTCAACTATCTCTAGAATTTGTCTCATACCTGCCATTTTTGAAATTGCTGGGTCAAATGTACGACCCCACAAGACCTTTTGAGTTCTTAATCTCTCCTGCCTTAGACCACTGTTACTAGGCATGGTCCTCAGAGGACCAGGTTCCCTCATAGTTTCCCATTTTTGTTTTCTAGAACTTTCAACAGACTTTCCTTTCCAACTTACTATCTCCACAGTATCATCTTCAGACATGTCTTCCTTAACTGGATTCCTCTTAGACTTGCCGCTTCCCTTCACCAATGTATCATTTTGCTTATCAATAGATTCATTGGAAGCTTCATCTATAGAGTTTTGAGCTTTTGTAGATTGTTTCACTAAGAAACCAAATTCATTTAGAGAATTTTTGTCAATCCTGCCTGCTAGAACTCTCTTGTCAGTAGAAAATTTCCCTTGATTCATCAACCTTTTTCCTTATCTTGACACTCCTCCTACTTTTCTTTACTGTAGACTCGAAGCCCTCTTTCTGCTGAGACCTGATAGTGGGTGCCTTGGGAGAGGATTCTAAGAGCTTAGGGTGATCATGAGATACAGAAGTGGGTTTACATCACCTAGGAATAGAGTTTCTTCCCCTGATACTCAGATGTGAGATATGCCCTTTCATTCATCAGACTCCCAGCAACAATAGCCATGATGTTATACGCTGCTTCCTTTTCTGGTGACTCCGTGAGAGTTACCAAGTCCAACATTGAGGAGTTCAGGTACTAATCAGGATCGTCCTCAGAGACTTCTGACACTTGAGAGGTAAAACCTCCTAAGTGTTCTTTGATGAGATCAGAGGAGTGACGAGACATAGGGTTTTCAATATATGGAAGGGAAACAGGGTTTGTTAGAAAAGGAAAAACTATAGGAAAAGAGAAGGAACTAGGTGTGGACTGATAACTAGGGATTTTGACGTGTTTCATGCTCTTCCTTGCTTGTGCTTTGACTATAAATTCTTTCAAAATAGTCCCAAAAGGCTCATAAGTTGTGCTTGATTGCAGGTTTGATCAACAAAGTGACGAGATGTCAAAGATCGGCTCAAAAGGAGTGAAACCTGTACAACTAGCAAAGACAAGACAACTCAGGACAAACTAGCCTAGTACGACCGCAGTCCATTCTGTGCAGTCCGCACTAGGGAGATTCTGAGACTGATTTTAAGGCATCAAAACTAGTGCAGCCGCAGTCCATTCTGTGCGGTCTGCACTAGGGAGATTCAGAGACTGGATTTTTAGGGCAGAAAGCAGTGCGACCACAGTAGATATTGTGCAGTCCGCACTGAAGACACCGCGGTCGCACCACCATTCTGTGCGGTCTGTGGAAGCCAACTTTAGATAGATGTCAAGTCCCTAGCTTCAAGCCTATGCGGTCCGCAATCGTGTTTGTGTGGACCACACTAGTTGCCTCCGCGTCCGCAGTCTATTCTACGCGATCCACGGAGCTTGAGTTCAGAGAGCCAAGATTTCAAGTCCTAGAGCCTAGTGCGGCTGCAATCCATTTTGTGCGGCCCGCACTAACCTGCAAAGGGCATTTTTGTCCAGTTTTTCCAGCTTAGTATAAATAGAACCTTTTTCCATTTTTAGGGTATAAGATATTTCAGCACTGTAGCTGCGCTCGTAAGAAGACCTTTCTTACCCATTTTTGGCACTTTTGCTTAGTTTTAATCATTGAAACTCTATATTTACATTAGTAATTAATTAATATGTCTTTCTCTTCATCTATTTCTCTGATTTTATCTTCAAGCATGAGTAGCTAAACCCATTAGCTAGGGTTATGGCTAAACCCTAGTGTGGGTAATTGATGGGTGTTATGATTTAAGGTTAGATTGATTATAGGTGTTTGTTATTTGGGTCAATTTTATGGTTTAATTTATGAATTAGTGGTTGCAAACACTAGTTTGTGCTAATTTGACTTGGCTCTTCTTGAGAAAGAGAGCCTAAGTCTCCAAAATTGACTCAATAATGAATTGGGATGGACTCGAGCGATTTGATAGTCCCAATTAAAGGGTTAAACCTCGAGAGAGTAATTACCCGACTTGAACCCTAGTTGCTCGAGCAAATATGCGTACCCAATTGTCTCGAGAGAGTTAATTGGGCAAAACCACTCTTTCTACCGAGAGGTGTAGAGTGGGTAGTATTGAGTAGCGGTTATAACATATTTTCCCAATCATGTCAATCGTGCCTTAGATGCAATTACCCGTCAATTAGCCACCTAGGTAAAGGTCACTACCCTAGTGCCCTTTATACTATACAACTTATAGCAATTGACTCTTAGCCTAATTTTTGTTACAATTATAATTTGTTGCTTGATCATAGTAGAATATATATAAAAAAATCCAAAAATGAATGGAAGATCAATTAAGAGCATACACGCGATCCTAAGCTAAATAGATACTCAACTCCAATTCTAGCTCTCTGTGGAATCGATCCAGACCCACAAATTGGGTAAAAGCTATTTTGACCCTCTCTCGCTACTTTTTAGTGGTGCGGAGTTGGTAGTGATCCTGGACACAGTAGTATTTGAGGGAGCAGAATCATGAATTTTTGGAGATGACTTGAAGAGTGGAAGGTATGTGGGAGTTGTGTTAATAGTGGGTGAGGGAAGCGATTGTTCGATTGTCATTATAGAAGTAGAGTGGGAAGGAGAAATGAGAAAAGGACCACAGATATATAGAGGAGACGAAAGTTCATAACTTGCTGTGAGAGAGAAAGAGAGTTTTATTGGAAGAGGGACTAATGATGAGAAGAGAGAGAACCGGGTTCTGAATTGTTCTGAAAATGGCGGTAGGTTTGTGGGAAAACGTTATTGTGCAGAGGGGATGAAGGGATTTGAAAGACAAGACATGTCATGTAGACTTTGAAAAGTTGGATGATGTGACAGTTGAGTTAATTATGTTACCATTTTGAGACGACATGCAGAGAAAAAAACATTACTACTAACATGTGATACAGGAACTTGATGCCTGAAATTTTTTTGAAAAAGATTTTAAGATCTCTTCTTTCGCAGTTCATAATTATACCTTTAGCTTCTATGATTGTCATACGTGTTTACCTGCTACAGTATCGATGTGAGATAGGCCTAGTCAGAAAATACTTTAGCTAGTTTTACCAGAAGGTGTTTTGCATATGCAACTAATGGAGAATCAGGTTCTCTATTATTCTTTTAATTCTTTTTCAAACTTAATGTGTGTCTCACTAGCTACTTACTTCCCTTTCCCAAGACTTACATTCCTATGTTCTCTATTGAGTCCCTTAATGTTTTCCTCTAGATCAGTAATTATCACTAAAAGGTCATCCCTCTCTTTCTCAGTAGTTGCAATTTTTTCTTCTAGGGTGCATTTTTCATTTCTAAGACCTTCTATTGTTTCCTTCAAGTCAACAACTACTACCATCAGGTCATCTCTCTCATTTTCCACGCTAGTTATTCTTTCGTTCAAGGCTTCCTTTTCTTTTTCAAGATTAGGTATGGTCTCATTTAGGTCCACTACACAGACCACCAGATCATCTCTGGATTGTTTGGCTTCTTCTAGTTCTACGGTCAAGAGCTCCTTATCATTATCAAGGCTATAATAAGCATCAATTAGAACATTTGCTAATGAACTTAACATCTTAGAAGGGTAGGATTTCATATTTCTCTGAACATCCCTGAAATTTACCTCATCATCTTCATTTTCATCTTTTTCATTATCATCAGACTGAGCCATCAGCGCGAACAGTGAATCATACTTCGTTGCTTCAGTTTCTACGCCATCATGGAACTATTTTTTGCATCTGGTTATTTTTCTGATTCACTGGAGGAGTCTCCCCAAGAAAAAAGAGCCTGCTTCACAATATTGTCAGATGCACTTTTTCGATTGAATCGTTTGTCTCGAACCAGGTTCCTTTTTCCTACTTTGTCAGGGTTTTGTTTGTATTGCTTCTGTTTCACAAGTGGACAATCTTTGATAAAATGCCATGGCTTTCCACACCTGTGATAGAGATCATTGCTCCTTGCTTTACTTGAACTGCCCCTCTTTGGTATACCACGATTCCTTCGAACCACCTTTTGAAATATTTTAGTAAGATATGCCATATCACTATCTTCTTCACTCGAGTCACTGCTTTCATCCTTGAGTACCAGGTTCTTTTCCTTCTTTGGCTCTCTTCTTTCACTGTCTTTCTTTCTTTTCATCTCGTATGTCTTCATATTGCCAATCAACTCATCCATGGTTAGAGTTTGTAGATCTTTAGCTTCAGTGATGGCATTTACCTTACTTTCCCAAGAACCAGGTAGAAAACTGAGAATTTTTCTTACAAGCTTGTTTCTAGGAATAACATATCCAAGTGAATGAAGCTCATTTATGATGGATGTGAATCTGGTGCGCATATCCTGTATAAACTCATCCTCCTTCATCCTGACGAGCTCATACTCTGTGGTGAGCATATCAATCTTGGATTGTTTAACCTGAGTGGTTCCTTCGTGTGCGGTTTGCAACGTTTCCCATATTTCTTTGGCAGTATCACAAGCTGAGACTATGTTGTACTCATCGGGTCCTATACCACATATCATGATTTTCTTAGCGCGATAGTTCTTTTCTACAACTTTTCTGTCAATATCATTGTACTTCTTTTGTCTTTCGGCACCATTGGTCCGGCTTCTTCAAGCTTCTTCATAGGAACATGTGGACCATCACAAATGAAGTCCCACAATTCTGAATCTTCAGCCATTATAAAACCATGCATGCGAGTCTTCCACCAGCCATAGTACTGACCATTAAATATAAGAGGTCTGTAGGTTGATTGTCCTTCCTCAAAGTTGGGTGGAGCAGCCATTGAGATCCTTTCTAGGTGTTAACCTTTTAGAAAAAAACCCAACCGATACCAATTATTCGTTTTTATGAGTCCACCAAACAGTAGAGTACCTGGTCCTTTATGAGGTTATGCTGAGAATGCTTAATAAAACTGTAAGTAAAGAAGACAAGGGATTTTTACGTGGAAAAATCCCACATAAGGGGATAAAAAATCACGACCTAAGCCTGTAGGCTTTTAACTTCACTAACTTGTAATCTTACTATTAATGACTCTATTACAAAGACTTTGACTAACTTATGATGCTCTCACCACAAGCCAATTTGCGACTCTTCTAGTTACAAAGGCTTTAAATTTATGACTAAACCTAGTCACAACATAAACTCGAAAGTTTACGAATTTTTGGTTTTCCTAAGACAAAGCTTCTAAGAAAGCAAGATATGAGATACAATGAAGAACAAATAACAAGATTACAACTCAACTACCGATGCACATAGACTCATTATGAAACTGATCCTTAATGGAGTTGTCTTCTTGTTCTTAACATACTAGTGACTTCAATACCGGATGAACATTGTTATGCTTGAGAGAATATCATTAAATGTACAAGTGAATATCTTGTGCCTTGCACCAGGTTGTTATACTATAAAAGACATCACGATGGATGTTGATGTAAACTCTTTGTACACGGTTCTTCCCAATGAGAAGTGACTGCTGCACTGTTTGCTGCACTGTCACTTTTGTGGAATTGCGTTCCAGCTGTATAGTTGACTTGTACTTATGTCGGAGAACACTAAGGGATCATGTCCCTGTTGTGTTCCTCTTTTGTAACAGTTGCGGGACAGTCACTTTCTGCCGTTATGTTCCAGCTGTACAGTTGACTTGTACTTCTGTTAGAGAACCCTAAGGGACCATGTCCCTATTTTGTTTCTTTTTGTAATTGTTGCGGACCGTCACTGACTTGTACTTCTGTCGGAGAACCCTAAGGGACCAGATCACCAGGTCCTTGTTGTGTTCCTCCTTGTGGTTGTTCATTCATTTGCTGGAGATCAGATTGGACATTATTCATTTGAAATGTATACCTTATGGGTCAGGTTCTCTATCTGGCTCTTCACAATAAGTTTGTTAGATCATCAAAACATAAGAAGCATAAGGCAAAGACATTGAAAACCCATCACTAACACAAGAAGTTACTGAGTTGTATAAAATTCAGCAAATAACATAAAGTTCTGGAAGTTATAAACTTGAAATTACTCAGCTCAACATTAAGTAATTAGGGGTGTTCAAGAAAAATTAAAAATTTAATCTAACCAAAAATATCGAGTCAAACCGACTTGTATGTGGTTTAATACTGAACTAGAAAGGAAAAAAACCGTCATACAAATATATTTATTCTTATAGATAATTTGTAATTTTACATATTTTTTCCTTAAATTTAGGCTAGGTATAGTCTTGATCCTTACTTGAAATATAATATTTGATATGATTATTATGGAGTATCCATTTTCGTTTATTTAAATATTTTATTCTACCGGGTATAATCACTTTTTTATCTAAGTGTTGTACAACTATTTAGTCTATTTTTCTTTGATTTTGCACAACTCAAGATTATTGAGCTCATATACCATTCTGATTTGTTTATTCTTTCAAATTATTAAAATTTGGTTAAAAGTGAATGTCGGTATTAACATAAGAGTGAAAGGATATATTTATCTTTTATAGCGAAGAATATTTTTCACATAAGGGATTCGATGATTATAAATTGTTTAATTTGTTCATTTCTCCCTAAACATATATAAGATTTATAGAAATTAAAAAAGTTTATCCATAAATATAATTATCCCTTTATATTTCATGTACCAACATGGGCGGATGTAGGGTGTTAGCAACTGGCTCAATTGAACCCATAACTTTCAATGCGGAGTAAAAATATGTATAAAAATTTATTAAATTGCAGAAACAGTAGATGTGAACCCATAATTTTAAAAATATAATGCGGTCAATGCTAAAAATCTTAAAAGCTGAAAGATCCGCCTATGTGTACCTAGGTGCAATTTTTATTTTCCTCATTGAAAACAAAAGTAGAAAAAATAATTTAGTGTCAATTAATATTGAATTGAGGGGATTGAAGGAGAGGTTCCTAAACAAATTCTAGCTATTAATTTCACCAAATTCAAATCTTGCAACGTAGACACTTGGTCAACCATTACGGCCCAAAATACTTACTCCTCCTTGAACGTCTTTATTAAGTAGTTTGTCATAAATTATATAATATGCTGTATGATTAAGCTAAAGGACCAATTAATATGCTAGTATTAGTTTTCTTAATAAGTTAAGAGCTAGGAAAATTAAATAATAATTTAAAATTTTCAAAAGGAATTTATTTCATTATTAAGATTAGCATACATGCGAAATTTATTAATTAAAAATGTCAAATAGTGAATACAATGAAATAATGAAGCTTTAAAATACTTGAGATTTTACTACATTCATAATGCCATTATACAAGAAAATAATGATTTTTTTATTAATTAAAAAAATGCAAGTAATGAAGATAAGGAAATAGTGATGATTTTAACACTAATTGTAAACTTTTGACAATTTCTCTTTTTGACATAACTAAGAGCACACACTTTTAGTTGGTATAAAATGGAGTATAAATTTTTTTCTTCTAATTATCGTGCTTATTTTAATTTATTAAGATTCTAAAATAATATTTTATGTAGAAAAAGAAGTTAATCTACTTTTTATAATAGAAGAGATTACCAGTTTAAGAACATATACTACATAGAGAATACGTAGTATATGGTATAGAATTACATATCTAAATATTCATTCTTCAAAGAAGAAGGTTTGATAAACACTTTTACTATGACTATAGATTATAAATAAAATGAGTTTACCATTTTTATGAAGAATAATAAAATAAAATTTGATTTATTATCAGGATTATAAATAAATTTTTGTGTAAAAAAATAAAGATAAGACTACTTTCTATACCAAAAGAGATTAAAAGTTTAAAAACATGTTTTGCTTTTTTTTTTTCCCCGTATTTTCTCGAGTTGAGTTTATTCTTAATTAGATGGAATGAATAAATTATAACCATTTTGGCCGCCCACAAATCTCACCTATTTTTGCTAAATAACTCAAACACCCTAATATTAATGGGAAGAGGCGTCTATGCAGTTTTTTCAACGTTTTAGTTTATATATTATTAATTAAAATAGAACACCAATCAAAAACATGCATATCGAAAATCCTATTGGCCACAAAAGACAAGTCACTCATTTAATTGTAAAAACAAATTACATGAAACCAAAATATCGCACAACGTACGAAAACAAAAACCACAAACGAACTATCTTCCCTCATTTTGCATTATTCCAAAACAATAAAATACTTCAACCATATCATCACTAACTTTGCTGGTGTACGTAGCTTCATAGATCTTTCCATGTCCCTGTGCCACAAAAATAAAATAAAATTCAATTCAGCAAGGGAATACATCTATATATACACGGAAATATATAGTATTTAAATGAAGTAATATGCAATAAACAATTGTATGTTACAATTATATAACCATTAAGCAAACATTTTCTGAAAAGAAGAATGCAATTACGTTTATGGTTGTCAAGTGAAAGAGGAAAAATATGTACATATATACTCATCTAAAACAATTTATTAATGAGATTATATTATTCAAATAGCATGTAAACAGGACATATTTTAAATATATTATGTTTTCTCTATCGGAACACACGAAAAAGACAAGCTGATGAGGTAGTATTTTATCGTAGTTTTCTTTATTGAATATGCTCGTGAGGTTAGAGGTGGTCCAAGATTTGAACTCTTATGAATCTGAGTTACACACAAGGTTCGGATAAATTTCAAAACATTTATACGAACTCTGCCCCTGGATGAGGGAGAAGTCATTGTCAAGGTCCATTTGGTTTAGGGTTTCATGAATCACTAAAATGCTATTGCGTCTATATATCTTTAAAGTAATAATATCTCTCTTTCTTTCCTTGGTAGTTTGATCATAATAGGTTTATCTTTGCATGTGAGGGGGATTAAATTGTTGCTTTCGTTTAATTTAAAAATAGATTCATCATCCAGATTGAAGTTGGAGAAGTTTATAACTTCTTGTAATAAAGAGGTCAACTGTATTGTAGGAGATTTTCTTGAGCGACCAATTTATATTTAATTAAGTTAACAAAATATAGCTAGGCCTACATTTTTTCCTAAATGAATCAAGTAGTACATATATAACATAAGTTTCTATTATCGGATTTATGAGTAGGTTTTGGAGAATATATGGACATGAGAAACCTAGCAAAAACACAAAATCCCAAGGTACGAATTCGATCCATTAATTGTCCCTAACCTACCTTCCAATTAAACCCTAAGTTAACACGAAGACGACATGAATGTGATCAAGAACGCCAAAATTACGTATTTATACGTGAGTTTTTTAATATTAATATATGGTCTGGACCATAGCAAACCATACGTAAGATCAAGGGCGGAGCTAGAGTATCCCGAGCGGGTTCGACCGAATCCAGTTGTATTGGGGAAAAATATATACATAAATGAATGATGATAAGACATGACACGTAGAACTATCAAAAGGTTATAATTGGTCAAAGAATCATAGACTGGTGCGGGATAAAAGAGGTACGAGACAAAAGAATAAAAAAGAGATAGGGGATCAAAAAAAGGAGGTATGAGATAAAAGGCCCTATTTAAGCATAATTACGTACGAGATACGAAAAAGATAACGAACTGGATCAAATAAGAAGATAAAGATACAGCGTTTCAAGAGAAATAAATACCGGAGCCGTTAAGGAATATTTGTATTCAATGTAATGATTATGTAACGCAATATTTAATGTCATTAAATATTCATAATAGCCTCATTATGGCTTAGGTGTAACGTACATTTACAAAGATTCTCCAAAGGGACCTATAAAAGGAGAAATATGTAATCAGTGGAGACATGGGACTATTGAAATATATTCTGATTTTACAAGCTTTCATATTTAAGTACTTGAAAATTCTTTTCTCTATTTATTTTTCGATTATCAGTAACTCGATCCTTCTATTTTCTAGATTTGACTAAAAAGTCTATTTTTTGGTTAAACAAATTGGTTCAGTTACCGAAAATTTGATAATCAACGATATTTCTACTTGTTTTTTTTGTTCACATCAGTCATGTCGAACAACAACGACAACACCCCAGGACTTCCAGAAATTCAAACAATCCAACAACTTCAAGGAGATTCTCCACGAGATTCTCCACAAGGTTCTCCACGAGGCTCTCCACGACGATCTCGTGAAGGCACTCCTGATGGATCTCATGCATATGAACAGGATCAACTCAACAATGTTAAAGATATGAATGAGGCATTACAAAAAATAATTGCTTCTCAAGTTAGTAAAGCTTTTCAAGCCTTCGTTAATCAGTTACCTGTTGTTCCGCCCACACCAACTCCAAACAATAATACTTTAGAGAACCCCCATTCTGGACTGGTTAATTCAGGCAGTGGTGGAACTCCTAGTGAAATGCAAGAAGGAGACCCAGGTAATCAAGTTAATTCTGACTTACAAAATCTCATACTAACCTTGCAGAAACAGGTTAAGGAGCAAAATGAACGCATAGAACAAATACTTGGGGTACCGCTTGTGATCAAAGGGGTTGACATAGACAAATATTCTCAACAACCATGGAAGCCGAGTGTCGCCCCCTCCCATTCCGAAGAAATTTAAAATGCCTGATATTCCAAAGTATGATGGACATCAGACCCTCGAGACCACGTCACTGCATTCACCACAGGAGTCAAGGGGAATGACTCGACTAAGAAAGAAATTGAATCGGTCCTGGTCAAAAAATTTGGTGAAACACTCACCAAAGGAGCTTTAATCTTGTATTCTCTTTTACCTGAAAATTTTATAAATTCTTTTGCTGAGCTTGCAGATTTGTTTATTAAAGCACATTCGGGAGCTCAAAAAATTGAAAAGAGGATGGAGGACATCTTCAAAATCAAACAAGGAAATTCCGAGTTACTGAGAGAATTTGTAGATAGATTTCAACGGGAAAGAATGTTGCTACCGCGAGTACCTGACAACTGGGCAGCCATAGCTTTTGCTAGTAATCTGAATGAGAAAAGTTCAGAAGCCACGAGGAGACTCAAAGAAAGCCTTCGAGAATTCCCAGCAACAACGTGGAACGACGTCTACAACAGGTATAGCACAAAGATGAGGATCGAGGAAGATATCATCTTGCGACCTAAAACAGATGAGAAAACAAGTTCAAGGCGTGTAGATAATGAAAGGAGATTCAGTAAAAATAAGTACGATCCTTATATGGGACCTGCGGGTAAAGACTCACGGTCAAAACAAGAGAGGTACGATCATAAGCCCAAACATAGGGAATCAGGCTCTTCATCAAGGTTTAACAATGATCGAGGTACACATGGACAACGAGATGATGATAGGAGTTTGAAAGCAAGGTTTAGCGGTTACAATTTTAATATAACTACTTGCGAGCTCGTGTCTGTTTTAAGAGGCATGGGAGATAAGGTACGGTGGCCGAAGGAGATGAGATCAAACCCAAATAGGCGAAACCCCGATCATTGGTGTGAATTCCATAATGATCACGAACATAAAATAGCAGATTGCAGATTTTTACAAGGCGAGGTGGATCATTTGTTAAATCAGGGATACCTCACTGAGTTATTCAGTGAGAAAGGTAAACAAGCATATATGAAAAATAGAAAGGAGCCTCCGAAGCCGCCCTCACTTAAACAGACAGTCAATGTTATAAGTGGATGAGAAAATATCAACGACGTCTCATACACTGCAGCCAACAAAATATCCAAAATGACAATCACTCATGGAAAACAGTTAAGACACGTGCTAGAAGAGGAGAATATCACATTCAGTGATGCAGATGCAGAAGGCCTCCTGACACCACATAACGACGCATTGGTAATATCGTTACTCGTACATGATACTAATGTGAAGCGTGTTTTGATTGATCCAGGCAGTTCAGTGTATATTATTTTGATATGAGTGTTGCGCGAGATGCAAGCTGATGAAAAGTTGATTCCAAAAGCGCACACCTTGTTAGGGTTTGAAAACTCTTATGTCATAACCAAAGGCGAAGCAATTCTTACCACGTTTGCAGAAGGTGTTGTTAAAGATACTAAGTTCCAGGTTGTAGATATGGAAATGGCTTATAATATGATCCTAGGAAGGCCATGGATCCATGATATAGATGCCGTACCGTCTACTCTACATCAAGTTATTAAATTCCCATCACTATGGGGGATTTGTCAAATCAGAGGTGATCAACAAACATCCAGGAGTATTAACTCTGTTGCAGATTCAACTGTTCAAGGTGAAGTCAAATAGCAATTACAGAATTCAGTTGAGAAGGGTATAAAGCCAACCTTGACTGAACAAGAAAAAACAGACGTGGATTCAAGGCCTGAGACTATTCAAGAGCCAGAGGAAAACTAGAACATTAAAACAACGATCGAAGAGTTAGAGGCTGTGGTTTTATTTATACATTGGCCCGAGAGGAAAGTGTATATAGGAGCAAATCTTAGCCCAGAGGTAAAACGTAAGCTAATCGAATTTTTAAAAGCTAACGCAGATTGTTTTGCTTGGTCCCATTCTGACATGACAGGGATACCGCCGGATGTCATGACTCATAAATTTAATGAAGACCCATTATATCACCAATCAAGCAAAAGAAAAGAAAGCAAGTGGCTTTCAAGAATCAGGTAATTCAAGAAGAGATTCAGAAATTGTTCAAAATAGGATCAATTCGTGAGGTAAAGTATCCTAACTGGTTGGCTAACACTGTTGTGGTTCCTAAGAAGAATGGTAAGTGGCGTGTTTGTGTGGATTACACAGATCTTAATAAAGCCTGTCCGAATGATTCTTTTCCTTTACCGCATATAGATCAGTTAATTGATGCTACTGCAGGGCATGGACTATTAAATTTTTTAGATGCATACTCAGGTTATAACCAAATCAAAATGGATCCAGAAGATGAGGAAAAAAAATCTTTTATAATGGACAAGGGGACTTATTGTTATAAAGTAATGCCCTTTGGTCTTAAAAACGTTGGTGCAACGTATCAAAAGTTAGTTACTCAAATGTTTCAAGAGCATTTAGGTAAGATCATGGAAGTTTATATAGATGACATGTTAGTTAAGACTCAACATTCAGAGGATCATCTATCACATTTATCTGAAGCAATTAGAATTTTGCGAAAATATAATATGAAATTAAACCCAAAAAAATGTGCATTTGGTGTGGCATCAGGAAAATTTTTGGGTTTTCTTGTTTCTAACCGTGGTATTGAAGTAAACCCAACCCAGATTAAAGCTATTGAGGAAATTCCTGACGTATTTACAAATAAAAAAGAAGTTCAAAGACTCACATGAAGGATCGCAGCCTTGGGAAGATTCATCTCAAAATCATCAGAAAAGTGTTTCAAGTTTTTCTCGGCCCTTAAAAAGCAAGATCACTTTGAATGGAATGAAGACTGTCAACAAGCACTTAGAAATGTGAAGACATATTTGGCAAATCCACCACTGTTAGCAAAACCTAAGGCTGGTGAAAGGCTCTTCATCTACCTTGCTGTTTCAGAAGTCGCGGTAAGTGCTGTTTTGGTTCGGGAAGAACAAGGTAAACAATCTCCTATTTATTATGTTAGTAAATCATTGTTAGATGCAGAGACAGGGTATCCGCAATTAGAGAAATTAGCACTAGCTTTAATCATGGCATCTAGAAAATTGAGACCGTATTTCCAGTGTCACCCAATTACTGTAGTAACTGCATTTCCCTTATGTAATATACTACATAAACATGAATTGTCAGGAAGGTTAGCTAAATGGGCTATAGAATTAAGTGAATATGAAATCACGTATCTACCCAGAACAACAATAAAATCCCCAGTACTGGCAGATTTCGTGGTTGATTTTAGCCAAGGGATGCAATTAGAAGTAGAAAAAGAAGTTCAGGTACTCAATGGAGCAAATCCAGGAATATGGACTTTATTTACTGATGGATCAACATTAAAGGTGCAGGGTTGGGAATTGTTTTAATACCACCCACGGGAGAAACTATTAGGCAAGCTATTAAATGTCACTCCGTAACTAATAATGAAGCAGAGTATGAAGCTGTAATTGCAGGTATGGAATTGGCACGGGAACTTGGGATAAGTCAGGTGGTGATCAAAAGTGATTCTCAACTCGTGGTTAATCAAATGCTGGGGCACAGCCAGGGAGGCAAGGATGTAGCAATACTTGGAAAAGGTAAATGAACAGATAAAACAGTTCCAGTCTTGGAAGGTTATCCAAATACCAAGGGATGATAATGTTGAAGCAGATGCCTTAGCGAACCTTGCATCCACAACTGATATAACAAAAGATACCAATGCCTCAGTTATACATTTATTTCACTCGGTTCTCGAACCTGATAAGAATGAGGTAAATTTTAATAATCTAACTTGGGATTGGATAAATGAAATTATAGCTTTTTTACAGTATGGTACCGTACCTGATGACAAGACAAAAGCACATGTACTTCGTAAAAAGGCAGCTCGTTACTATTTAAAACAAGGTAACCTTTATCAAAAGATGTTCGGTGGCCCATTAGCAAGGTGCCTTGGACCTTCTCAAACGGAATATGTAATGAGGGAAATACATGAAGGACATTGTGGAAACCACGCAGGAGGAAGGTCACTAGTAAGAACTTTGATCAGGGCAGGATATTACTGGCCCAAAATGGAAGAAGAAGCAACGAGCTTCGTAGCTAAATGCGATAAATGCCAGAGATACGATAATAATATGCACAGACCTGCTGAGTTGTTACATCCGGTTATTGCACCATGGCCATTTATGAAATGGGGAATGGACATAGTTGGACTATTGCCTCAAGCTAAAGGACAGATAAAATTTCTACTCGTACTTACTGACTATTTTACTAAATGGGTAGAAGCAGGAGTATTTAAACAGGTACGGGAAAAGGAAGTCAAGGATTTCATTTGGCGAAATATCATTTGTCGATTTGGTGTACCAAA
>MU758982.1:7218-38829 GCA_026770625.1 Nicotiana glauca | reverse complement strand
ACCACGGAACTCGGGAATGACTAACACCTTCTCCCGGGTTAACAGAATTCCTTATCCGGATTTTTGGTGCGCAGACTGTAATATAGAGTCAATCTTTTCCTCGATTCGGGATTCAAACTGGTGACTTGGGACATCATAAATCTCTCAAGTGGCGACTCTGAATCTCTTAATAAACGAATCCCGTTTCGATTGTCCTTTAATTAGAAAAACTCCCTTTACCACGCCCTTCGCGGGGTGCGGTAGCGCCAAAAAGAGGTGTGACAACAAGCTGGTTGGTGTGGGAAGAGATGAGAAGATTCGCATGAAAATCTTCATGAGAAGCTTGAAAGGCGATATGCTTTCATGGTACATTAGCCAAGATCCCAAAAGGTGGACGAGGTGGGTTGGAATGGCATCCGATTTCATGGACAGGTTCAGGTTCAATACAGAGAATGCACCCCATATCTTCTACATCCAGAACTTGAAGAAGAAACCCGCCGAAACATTCCGCGAGTATGATACTCAATGGAGATCCGGGGCTTCCAAGATCAGGTCGGCCTTAGAGGAAGAAAAAATGAACCGGTTTTTCGTCCGAGCACAGGATCCGCAATACTATGAGAGGTTGATATTGATAGAGGGCCAGAAATTCTCCGATATTATCAAGCTAGGAGAAAGAATTGAAGAGGGCATTAAGAGCGGAATGGTCACTAACTTTGAGGCACTGCATGCTACCAACAAGGCCCTACAATCTGGTGGCACATCAAAGAAAAAGGATGTGAGCACCGTGATGGTCGCACAAATAACCAAGTCACCCATAAAATACCAAGCCTACCCGGTACCCCCTCTTACATACCAGCCTATTCCCAACTACCAAGCACATCCGCCTTCTTACCAAATTCCGTCGCCCGCTTACCAACCATCTCCATACCAACCCACTTCACCAAAATATTCCCAACCTGCACCCGTCTACCAAGCCTATAGTACTCACTACCAGTCACCTCCCACCCGCTAAAACTTTCCCAGGCCATGCCCTAACTTCGATCGTAGACCTCCCAAGCAATACACCACCATCGCCGAACCGATCGACTAATTATATGAAAGACTCAAAGTAGCCGGTTACGTCACCCCAATATCTACCAAAACTCTAGATAATCCTTCCCAGTGGGTCAATCCAAATAAAATATGTGAGCACCATTCCGGCATGAAAGGGAATACCATTGATGAGTGCCGATCTCTGAAAGACAAAATCCAAGCTCTGATTGACAGCAAAATCATTGTGGCCAAGGAACCTGCTCCTAATGTTCGTAATAATCCTTTGCCTGATCATAAGGGTGGTGATGTGCATATGATTGAAGTAGAAGATGATTGGGACCCCAAAGGGTCAATTGGATTAATTGCCGAAGGTGACGAGCCCAAGAAACCGAGCGTCACATTGAATCCAATTGTAGTCTAGATCCAAACCTCTAGGGATGCTGAAGTAAACATGTCTGTGCCTCTCGAGTTTGAAGCACCATCATCCAAAAGGACCACAGAGCCGATTGAAGTGGAGTTTGGGGCTCCAAAAGTACCATTCGAAGTCGCGGTATTGCCACCCAAAACGAGAATGCCCACTCCTGTAGCGATGCCAGCCGTAACGCCATTCCACACATAGGCCATTCCTTGGGATTACATCATTGAGGCAAGGATAAAGGGAAAAACTAGGTTTGGAGAAGCAATTGCAGTGCAGGGTATGACCAGGATTGGCAGAATTTATACTCTGGAGCACTTAGTTGAATCAAGTAAGCAGGCCTCTGGACGGCCTATTGAAACTGGACTTGATGATCTCTGGCAGAAGATACAGGCAAAAGAATATTTAGTTGTTGACCAATTGAACAAAACACCAACGTAGATCTCCATTCTGGCTCTATTGCAAAGCTCCGAGACACACAAGAATGCCTTAATGAAGATACTGAGCGAGGCGTACGTACCCAGCAATATAACTGGAGGTGAGATGGCAAACATGGTCGAGCAGGTATTAGAGAGTCATAAGATCACTTTCCACGAGGATGAGTTGCCCCCAGAAGGTTTAGGACACAACAAAGCGCTGCACATCACTGTGCAATGCGAGGACTATTTCATCACCAGAACTTTGATTGACGGAGGATCTAGCCTCAACATTTGTCCATTGGTGACCCTCAGAACATTAGGGAAGAGCCTGCATGAAATCAAGGATGGGGCTATCGACGTCAAAACCTTTGATGGCTCCCCAAGGTCCATTGTTGGGGAGATCAGTCTATGTTTACAAATGGGGCCAACTTGGTTCGATGTTGATTTTCAAGTGATAGACATCCCAGTATCCTACAACCTGCTACTGGGATGACCCTGGATCCATGCCGCTGGAGCCGTAGCCTCAACTCTGCACCAGGCAGTGAAGTTCGAGTGGAATCACCAAGAGGTGATCATTTATGGTGACGGGAGTAACCCCATACACAGTCGTCAAACCATCCCAGTAATTGAAGGGAGAAGGAAGCTAGGAGGAGAAACTTACCACCACATTGAGCGAGTCAACGCCGTGGACAAAGATAAATGGTGGAATAACAAGATAGAAAGTATCCTGAATTGGAGCGGGTATGAACCCAGCAAAGTGTTCGGCAAGAACCTTCAGGGAATCACAAAGCCTATCAAACTGAAGAAGCATGGCACCACTTTTGGGTTAGGGTCTGGATATACTTGGGAAGAATTCCAGAACTGGTCGCCACTATGGTGCGGCCCTTATTATCCGTTGGAGCACCCGATACCTCGCCTGGAACAGACTTTCCAGCCGACCGACATCATATATGGGTCAAAGGAAGATGAAGCATTAGCTGCAATGAAGAATTTGTTCTTGGAAGATGACAACATGGACTGTCACGTCATTCTCGAGAAGGAAGGGGAGGAAGGCCCTTCCATACAGGCAGAGAACCAAGGAGAACGCCTCAAAAATTGGTCCGTCAGGGTCACTAAGGCCCGAAGAGCTTCGAGGTAGCAAGGCTGAACAAAGCATTATGGATTTTTCATTAGTTGATTTTCTTTCAGTATTATCTCTAAATTTTGAAAAGAGCCCCGATGTTCAAAACAATTTGCGGCATTTATCAAAGCATTTCAATTCCTTATTTAAATCTCGCTCTTATTATTTTTCTCTGTCCTTTATTTTTACTTTTACACAGCATTACTATTACTTATCTTGATGAACCGATGAATGTGACATGCGATGAGATAACTCAACAAACGGACATAGATTCAGAAGAGGATGAAATACCATAAGAGGTTGTTAAAGAGATTGAGGATTTTGAGAACAGACCTAAGTCTAACTTGGACGAAACCGAGGTTGTCAACCTGGGGGATACAGAGAATGTCAAGGAAACACGCATCAGTGTTCACCTGTCACCGTCGTAAAAGAAAGAGTACACGGAGTTCTTAAAAGAGTATGAGGACATATTTGCCTGGTCATATGACGATATGACCAGTCTTAGTATATCCATTGTAGCTCACAAATTGCCAACAGATCTGACATGTCCGCCGGTAAAGCAGAAGCTCAGAAAGTTCAAGCCGAACATGAGTTTGAAAATTAAGGAAGAAGTCACCAAGCAAGTCAAAGCCAAGGTCCTCAGGGTAGTGGAATACCCGACATGGTTAGCTAACATTGTGCCAGTGCCAAAGAAGGACGGGAAGGTCAGAATCTGTGTTGACTACCAGGACCTCAATCGGGCCAATCCGAAAGACGACTTCCCACTACCAAAGATACACATCCTGATTGACAACTGCGCTAAGCACGAGCTGCAGTCATTTGTCAATTGTTTTGCTAGATATCATCAGATATGGATGGACGAAAAAGACGCGGAGAAAATGGATTTCATTACGCCATGGGCAATGTATTGTTATAAGATGATGTCGTTTGGATAAAAGAATGTTGGGGCCACCTACATGAGGGTCATGACTACTATTTTCCATGACATGATACATAAAGAGATCGAGGTGTATGTAGATGATGTCATAATCAAATCCAAGAAAGCCACGGACCACATGGAAGATTTGAGGAAGTTCTTCAACAGATTAAGAAGGTACAACCTGAAATTAAATCCCGCCAATGTGCATTTGGGGTTCCTGCCGGAAAACTGCTTGGGTTCATCGTAAGTCAACGGGGAATAGAACTCGATCCGTCAAAGGTTAAGGCCATTCAGGAATTGCCACCGCCAAAGAACAAGAAAGAGGTTATGAGTTTCTTGGGAAGACTCAACTACATCAGCCAATTCATAGCCCAGTCCACCGTCATTTGTGAACCAATCTTCAAGATGTTGAAAAAGGATGCCACCACTAAGTGGACTGATGATTGTCAAAAGGCTTTCGACAGAATCAAGGAATACCTATAAACGCCACCAGTCCTGGTTCTGCCCCAACAAGGTAGACCGCTATTTCTCTACCTTACAGTACTGGATGGAGCATTCGGTTGTGTTTTGGGACAACATGATGAAACGAGGAGAAAGGAGCAAGCCATCTACTATCTCAATAAGAAGTTCACCCCGTACGAGGCCCGGTGTTCCCTGCTAGAATGCACCTGTTGTGCTCTGACTTGGGTAGCTCAGAAGTTGAGGCATTATTTCTGTGCCTACACCACTTTTCTTATATCAAGGATGGATCCGCTAAAGTACATATTTCAGAAGCCCATGCCCATGGGCAAACTGGCCAAATGGAAAATATTGTTGAGTGAGTTTGATATTGTCTACGTGACATAAAAAGTGATCAAAGGACAAGTGCTAGCCGATCATCTTGCTGAAAATCCCATGGGTGGAGAATACGAGCCTCTAAAGACGTATTTTCCTGATGAAGAGGTCTCTTTCATAGGAGAAGACATTGCAGAATCCTATGATGGATGGAGAATGTTTTTCGACGGAGCAGCAAATTTTAAAAGAGTTGTCATAGGAGCGGTCCTAGTATCAGAAACAGGTCAGCATTACCTGGTGTCCGCCAAACTCAGGTTCCCTTGCACCAACAATATGGCCGAGTACGAAGCCTGTATCTTAGGGCTCAAACTAGCCATTGACATGAACGTTCAGGAGTTACTATTAATCTAGGACTCAGATTTGCTCATACATCAGGTCCGAGAGGAATGGGAAACAAAGAACTCCAAAATACTACCATACTTTCATCATGTACAAGAGTTGAGGAAAAGGTTTACAAAGATAGAATTTCGGCATGTCCCTAGAGTTCAAAATGAGTTCGCCGATGCATTGGCCACTCTATCATCCATGATTCATCATCCAGATAAGAACTTCATTGATCCTATCCCGATAAAAATCCAGGATCAACCTGCCTATTGCGTTCATGTCGAGGAAGAGGTAGACGGGAAACCATGGTTTCATGATATTCAGAAGTATCTGGTAACAGGAGAATGTCCAGAACTTGGAAACACCACACAAAAGTGCACACTGCAAAGGTTATCCAATCACTTCTTTCACAGCGGAGGAATCTTGTATAGGAGGACTCCCGATTTGGGACTACTAAGATGCATCAAAGCAAAGGAGGCATCCAGGTTGTTGGAGGAAGTTCATGCAGGGACCTGTGGTTTGCATATGAATGGTTTTGTCTTAGCCAAGAAAATACTCCGAGCCGGTTATTTCTGGATGACTATGGATGCGGACTGCATCTAGTATGTTCGGAAATGCCATCGTTGCCAGATCCATGCAGACATAATAAAGGTACCTCCTAACGAGCTTAATGCAACAAGCTCACCATGGTCGTTCGTCGCTTGGGGAATGGATGTCATTGGACCTATCGAGCCTGCCGCATCAAACGGGCACAAGTTCATTCTGGTGGCAATTGATTACTTCACCAAATGGGTTGAAGCAGCATCATATAAGGCGGTAACCAAAAAGGTTGTGGCAGAGTTTGTCCGCGACCATATAATTTGCCGGTTTGGCGTCCCAAAGTCAGTCATTACAGATAATGGTTCCAATCTCAATAGTGACCTGATGAAAGCAATGTGTGAGACATTCAGGATCAAGCACAAGAATTCTACATCTTACAGACCCCAGATGAATGGAGACGTGGAAGCGGCCAATAATAACATTAAGAAGATACTAAGGAAAATGATAGAAAAACACAAGCAGTGGCATGAGAAGCTGTCATTTACTCTATTAGGATACCGTACCACCGTCCGCACATCAACTGGGGCGACTCCTTATATGTTGGTTTATGGTACTGAGGCAGTCATCCCAGCCGAAGTAGAGATTCCTTCCCTAAGAATTATGCAAGAAGCAGAACTTGAAGATGCAGAATGGGTAAAAAGTCGCTACGAGCAATTAACCCTTATAGACGGAAAGAGATTGAATGCAGTTTGTCACGGTCGACTTTATCAGAATAGAATGGCCAGAGCTTTCAACAAAAGAGTCAGGACAAGGCAGTTCGCACCAGGGCAGCTAGTATTGAAGAAGATTTTTCCGCACCAAGATAAAGCTAAGGGGAAGTTCTCTCCTAACTAGCAGGGCCCATACATGGTTCACCAGGTTCTAACCGGAGGGGCCCTCATACTCGCAAAAATGGACGGAGAAGTTTGGCCGAAGCCGATCAAATCAGATGCAGTGAAGCAATACTATGTGTAACTATTATGATTCCTTTATGATGTTATTTGAACTATGCCTGACCTGATTCCCGTTTAAGAGGGGATATGTAGGTAGCCTTATGGGTTCGGTCACAATTCAATAAATTTTTATTTCCCCCAACATTGGAAACTGGGGTAGAATTTTGAGGAGGACCCTTAAAATTCCGAAGTTGATCTTCGCCAATCATCATGCGCAGCGGTCAGAGGCACCAGCCCAGTAAACTGAGGTAGAATTTTGAGGAGGACCCTCGAAATTTCGGAGCAAAAGAGGTCGCAATATCTTGAACCGTGTCGCAGTCACCGATTCATCTAAAATCATTTTATCTATTATGTATTTGCATCGTGTTTTATTATTTTACTAAATCATGCATGTCTATGGTCAAAATAGATTTGTTTAGCAACGTTACCCCAAAGGAAAGTAGGAGCCGAGTAGGACAAGCATAGTCCATGGAAAGACGAACTAACCTTCCCCCTTTACAAAGCTCACAATTTTTCTTCGGATGCAGGCACCCCAAACATAAAGTCATTAGATATGATTACAAGCTCATATTGTTTTCAGGAATACCATTCCCAAAATCATCCCTCATTATCAAGCGCTATTTGCCCGCAATATCACCGGCAGCCGCAAGGACAAACTAATTGACATCTATCACCTCTCAACTAAGAGATTTCTCTACTCCTTACCTTTATTTATCGCATTGCATAAGGATGCCTTTTTGCCTTCCGAGACTAAGCGTTGTCTCCATCATGCATTTCCTTGCATTTCATAAGGCTACCTTTCTGCCTTCCGAGACTAAGCGTTGTCTCCATCCTGCATTTTCTTGCATTGCATAAAGCTACCTTTCTGCCTTCCAAGACTAAGCATTTCTCTATCCTGCATTTCCTTGCATTGCATAAGTCTACCTTTCTGCCTTCCGAGACTAAGCGTTGTCTCCATCCTACATTTCCTTGCATTGCATAAGGCTACCTTTCTGCCTTCCGAGACTAAGTGTTGTCTCCATCTTGCATTTTATTGCATTGCATAAGGCTACCATTCTGCCTTCAAAGTTTAAACTCTACCTCTATCTGCATGGCTGAAAGATCGTCAACCTTATTTGAATCCCGCATGGCTGAAATATCGCCACTTTATCTCTCTTGCATGGCTAAAATACTGCCACCTCTTACTTACATCTTGCAATCGGCTGAAATATCGCCAAACTTTATTTAAATTCCGCATCGGCTGAAATATCGCCAAACTTTATTTAAATTTCGCATCGGCTGAAACATCGCCAATTTTATTTAAATTTATGACAGCTGAAACATCGCCATTTACATTTTTATCCTTTGGTTGAAACATCGCCAGCGTTATTTAAAATTCTGTCGGCTGAAATATTGCCACTTAGATTTAACCTTCACATCGGCTGAAACATCGTCTGCTTTACTTAAATTTCTGCCGGCTAAAATATCGCCATTTACATTTTTTCCATCGGCTGAAACATCGCCAAATCTTGCATTTCATGGGCTGAAATACCGCCCAAACCATCCAAGGGCGTCATTGTTCGGAGGCACCATCTTCATAGCCCGAGAACACCATGCAGGACCCCACTTTTATCTTTTGCATATCATTATTCAAAGGCATCATGTTCGGAGGCATCATTCTCATAGCTCGAGAACATTATTTCATAGCCCGCGAATCTTTATTACACGCTTCATGGCCCAAGACCTTATGGTCTGAGGACGTCATCCTAACAGTCCGAAGGCAACATTCATGGTCCAATGGGAACCTACATCACGTTTAAATTCTGCAGGATATGCTTGTATTACTCAATTGCAGGTACATCAGCAGGCAACAGCATTACACCAGGAGCGATTACGCTCTGGTTCTCGCAACCCATTGGTCCCTGACCACCCTTCCCTAACCTAAATATTGCGCTCGTGTCTTCAAAACGTCCATCGGCACATTCCGTCGATGCATCTCGAACTACATATGACCTGATTCTTGTAAACCCAGGGATATGTAGGCATCTTGGAACCAGAGCTCTGTTAAAACCTTTCAAATCGTTTCTTTTGGTCAAAATTGGCCATCATATCTTTACCCGACAACTCTTTCATCCTTCCCGGGTAAAGAGAGGCAGTTGTTGATACCCAATTTTTCCCTATACCTTTTCATATATTCAAAATATCCTCAAAATAGCATATATAGGCATATATAAGCATAGCTAAACTGTTGGCATTTTTCCTACTCTTTCAAAAGTTTTAAAATCAATTTATTGTCTATTTTTAACAGCATAAAGTCAATAGTTACTCCCAAAATTATCCTTTTTTGATGAGTAATTTATTATCTTCTTATATTTACACCAAAATATAATTAAGGTGATTTGTGTATATATTTACAAATCTATTTGGTATTCTTAAAGCTAAATTGTATGTAATTGCAATTATAGCCTATTTTATGATTAATAGCATTTTATAATTATAGAATTATTTCCAGTATTTTTAAATTAATATTTATATAGTATTTGTTTGCTCAGTATTTTTAATTTTCTTTTAAAATCATTATTATTATTATTTTTTATAAAATAAAAAAAGGGAAAATATAGCTATTTAACACTTAGCCTATTGCTATTTCAATAACAGTCCTTCTCCCTTTCAATTTTATCCCCCAATTCAACCCAATTTCGCCCCCAGATTAAATGACCCAATTCCTAAAAACACCCAACCCACGACCCAATTGTTAAACCTGCTCTGTTTTCTTTTAAATCTGATCCGTTGATCATTTTGATCAACGACCAATATCCTTCCTTTCCTTTTTTAATCACCCAACCCCTCTAACCCTAGGTCATTTGCACAAAGGCGCCGCCCTTGAAACCCCTCATCTCTGAAACGCTCTCTAAATCCTAAACCCTAATCACCTCCCGCCTTATCTCACCTCATTCCCACCAAAATCCATGGCGTCTCCAGCCATAGATGGCATGTGCTCACCTTCTATCACCCTTGAGCCTAAGCTACTCAAGGTTTGGAGGCTTGACCTCGATGGTCTCTTTTCAGATCCATCTCAGATCCGTAGATCTATGGTTTTCCGGCCACGTTCCAGCATGTTCAAACACTGGAAGCTTGATTCCTGACCGTTTCGACTCAGGATCTGATCTTGTTCTTCCAAGCCTTTCTCACTTCTAGGGTCTCTCTGAAACCCTAAGCCATTCAAGGTTCTTTCACCGTTATTTGTTTAGGTCTGTGCTATGTCTATGTTCCTCTTGACATTTTGAGTGTTTTTCCCAAATTTTCTTTCCAAAAATTGTTTGATTTCAAGTTAGGGTTTTTGAAAGTCTTTTGATTCTTGCTGTTATTTTCTTTTTGATGTTTGTCTGTATTATGCTCGTATGTTTTCCTTCTCTATTACGCATGTATTGTCCTTCTTTTCTTTTATATGTGTGCTTACATGATTAATCTGTGTTAAATTTTCCTCACTCTTCTACCATGTGTGTTTACTACTGAGTTTCTTGACTTTTGCTTTGCTGAACTCTGTTTGTGTTCTTGTTAAGCATGTTTCGTCTATTCCGGACTTGTCTAAGTTTTGAGTTTCCAAAACTTGTCCTTTTATGCTCAAATCGATTTTCTTTTTCTGATTGTTTCAAACCTGTTATCATGGTCTGTTTGTTTCATAAGACTCCTTGAGTCTATTCACTTGCCTTCTCGTTTTGTGTTTGATTCGATTTGAAACCCTAGAATTTGGGGGTTTTCTTTGATAAACTGGATTAGGGTTTCACTTTGGGACCATGGACCTTCAGACGCACTATGATTCTATGACTGAACTCGTGTTCTTTTGTTTTATGATCCTAAACCTTGCAATGTTAGACTTTTTGTTTGATTTGTTTGCTTTATATAGACTACTCTTTCAAAAAGGGTTTTGACAACTACTTGATTGATTTTGGACTCCTTTGATGGGGTCTCGACTGATTACTACAGATTTTCTCTGTTTGAGCCCTCCTCTACCTATTTCTGACCGGGTTCATTCGAATCAAACCTGTTTACTTTGATTTTGTTAGTTGTCTGATTGATTCCCTTTCCTTTCTCTTTACAAATCGAGTACTGTTGCATGTTTTCCTTTAATAAACCTTATGTATTTTCCTTTTCTTATGCTACTATGAAAGAGTTTACTCAAAGTTCCTTTCCTTATTTACATTCTCCCGTTTGAAATTGGATCCCCTAACTTAAGGGAGAATATTTGAGACTGGTTTTTTAAGGTCTTCTTACCTTTCTTGCTTGTTCTTCTACACTATAAAAGGGGCTGCCCTTCTGCACCTTAGAGAGGCAGAAAAGAAAAAAAGAAAAAAAGAAAAAAAGAAGGAAAAAGAGAAAGGGAGAAGAGAAAAAACAGTCAATATTTGACAAAATCAATTTTGAATACTTTCACACTATTTCCAACTGAATACTTTTTCTCACACAAACACTCGAGTTCTTGCTCTGAACTCATTCACACATAAAGTTTTTCTCTCTCTGATTGTGGCTTATTTGCAAGAATCCTGCTTTCTTTGCTTAGCTTCTTCTGAAAACTGGTATGTTCTTTGTTTAATTTTTACCTCTCCCCCTATGTGTTTATTCTATAGTTCACCCTTTGTTTGGCTTATTGTCTAAATGATATAACTTTCTGCCAGCTTTCTTCTTTCTTTGTTTCTGTTCTTATATGAATCCCTACCTTTGATCCCCCTTGTGTGGCTGAGTTATGGTTAGAAAACATGGCAATACTTGAAATCATTGATCATGGACATGAACTGGGCTCTCTGAGTCCTAAGCTCTTTCAATTCCCATCCCCATTTCCCTTTCTGTGTATGCTGAGTTTGAGACTTTGGTCTGGCAGTGTCCTGTCATTGTCCAGGCCATGGCCTAACCTTCAATAGGTCCTACTCTTAATTATTTGGCTGACAGGTTAGGCAGGGGTGTGCCAGCCTACCATATGGCTGGGCATGACCCCCAGCCTGCCCTGGCATTCCCTAATCCCTCTATTGCACTCACACTTGTTCCTAGATTCTAAGTTCTGCCCCCCTCTAATAAGCCTTTCTTTGGGACCTTGAGTTTCCTCTGAACTTGGACATTGGAGGGCTGACTCTTCCACACTGCACTCTAATTCAATGTTTTGAATGATACATGGGTGTGAGCATTTCCTGGAGTTCCTGAAACTCCTTGGAACTTTGACACACCCTGGGTAAGAGAAAGGCTTTGGAACATGATCCTGGCAGTTGGCTCATACCATATTGTTAGACTTTGAGTTCGAATTAGGCTCCTTGGATGCAGCTTAGGAGTTCTGATTGTAATATTGTTTCCTGATTTCTTTTCAAATCATTTTGGTCTGTAATAAAACTTTGTAAAAACCTCTAGGGTGATTAGTGAAATGGGAAGGGTAACCATGTATGCAAAAAAGGGTAGATATCATGCCTATAGGATTTCTAATTTCAATGTTTTTGCATGTAGATAACGTGCCTATAGGATTTCTAATTTCAATGTTTTCGCATGTATATCATGCCTATAGGATTTCTAATTTCAGCATGTAGACATCATGTCTATAGGAATTTTCGCATATAGATAACCTGCCTATAGGGATTTCTAATTTCAGCATCCTCATATGTAGATAACATGTTTATAGGATTTCTGTATTCTCACATATAGATACCATGTCTATAGGATGCGCAAAAAAGAAAAAACATGTTTGCAAGTCCTTTCTAATTTTGACACGTCCACTTCTCGCTAGGCAAACATGTTTATAGGTCGTAATAATAAAAAATGAAGCAATCAGATGTCATGTTCATGCAAAATCCAGGATTTAGATGTCATGCCTATAGGGGTTTTACATTTTTTATTATGTCTTCAAATGTGTTCTAAAGCTGACAAACGCGTAGAAAGTATGCCTATAGGAATTAATCAAATCAGAATCACCTTACTTGTTACAAGTATAAGACCTGTAGTAATAATGAATTACCAGTTATAAAATTCATGGTCACGTGCTGAAACTCGCTCTCTTTTCAGTGGCAGATAATGTTTTCCTAAATCAGTATGCATTGTTTCTCAAATTTGTAGATGTCATGTCTATAGGTCATCAAGTAGGCAAATAAGTATGTAGTTAATTAATTACGTTGGCCTTCGATAAGTTGCAGCCAGGCGAGCCTAATGTGAATTTATTGCCTAAAAATAATATGATAAACTAGCTTGCTAATGCTAAGCATAAACTTTGACCTAATCAATACATGTAAGACGTGCTAAGCTATATGATTTTTTTTATCTAAGGAGGCATGTTTAAGCCTTATTTGTTTATGCGCTCTCCCCAAATTTGCTATGGGTGTTTTGACTGTCGCCTTAGAATTTTTACCTTTGAAATTGCAAAAAAACCCAACATCTGTTCCCTTTAGGATTAGTAGTCCTATATTCCTCCGGGACTGATAGGAATGGGACGGGTAATAGCACGCAATAATGATCGAGACCAATTCGCGCTTAATACCTTCACGGGTGGGAAAGGGTAGACATGGATATGATGATCGCGCGATAACACTACGTGTATAAATGGTTACCGGCTGTTGCGTGGGGTGATCCATGTTATTTATAAACCTAGGACCCCCCCCCCCCTCCCCTTTATGTGTTTACTTCTTTTTTCTAGAATTTCCTCTAAAATTTTCAGTTCTTTTAAACCCCGCCTTTTACTTTAATTATTTAAAATCTCTTTTGGTTATTAAATTTCCAGTACTATTTCTTTTCCAAATTTTCGCCCCCATTGCATTCCTTTGTTTGATTATTTGTACCAATTATTTGACCCTCATTTTCCGTACTTGTATGTTCCTTAAATAATTATGAAATTGACTATTCCCAAATTTCAGCATGTCTATTTAACTTTTACACTTCCCTTTGTTTGTAATCATTATGTAAAGATGTCTTGTATGTTTATTTATTGTTTACATTTAAAGTCACAATTGTAGCATGGTCGGGAATCACACTAGTGGATCTTGGGGGGTGCTTAACACCTTCCCCTCAAGATAATTTCTAGCCCTTACCCGAACTCTGGTTTTCCAACTCAAAACCCTCTTAGTGTCCTAATGCACTTAATCATTAGGTGGAGACTCTTCAAACTCCAAAAACCCAATTCCCCAAATGAGAATAGAGTTGTCTTCCAAAATATCGTAAACCCGATTTCGCTTTTAGAGAAAAAAGGGTCGTCGACAGTGGGTTAACCCAAACAAGTCCTGTGCATACCACTCCAGCATGAAAGGGCACACCATCGATGAATGCCACTCCTTGAAAGACAAAATATAGTCTTTGATTGACAACAAGATCATTGTGGCAAAGGAACCCGCTCCAAATATCCACAACAACCCTCTGCCGGACTATAAGGGTGGAGGTATCCATATGATTGAAGTAGAACATGACTGGGGACCTCGAGGGATCCATCGGGTTGATCGCAGATGTTGATGACCCAAAGAAAACACCTATTACTCTCAATCCAATCAAAGTCTAGATCTAACCATCTAAAGACGCTGAGGTGAATATGTCTATACCTCTTGAGTTTGAGGCAGCACCACCCGCAAAGACACCAGCACCAATTGAGGTTGAATTCGCGTCTCCGACGAATACACCCGCACAATTTGAGGTTTTAGTCTTGCCACCCAAGGCACATGTTCCATTTGTAGTGAGAATAGTCGCGTCGATCCCAGTGGCGATGTCTACCACGCTATCATTCTATTCAAATGTTGTACCCTGGGACTATACAGCCGAGGCAAAAAGGAAAGGCAATGTCAGGATTGAAGAAACTGTCGCAGCATAGGATATGACAAGAACTGGTAGAGTCTATACCCCTGAACATCTAGCTGAATCAAGCAAGCAGGCCTCCAATCGGATACCCCTCATTGAGATAGGTTCGGATGATCTTTGGAGGAAAATACAGGCCAAGGAATATTTGGTCATCGACCAGTTAAACAAGACGCCAACACAAATATCCATCCTCTCTTTGCTGCAAAATTCCAAGAAACACAAGAATGCTCTATTAATGGTGTTGAGTGAAGCGTACGTACCAAGTAACATCACTGGTGGGGAAATGGCTAATATGGTAGGACAAGTGCTGGAAAGCCATAAGATCACTTTTTATGAGGATGAGCTATCACCTGAAGGGCCAGGTCACAATAAAGCATTGCACATCATCGTGCAATACGAAGATTATTTCATCACTAGAATCCTGATCAATGGAGGTTCCAGTCTTAACATTTGTCCGCTGGTAACACTCAAGAAGTTAGGTAAAAGGCTGCATGAGATAAAGGATGGAGCAATCAATGTGAAAGCCTTCGATAGTTCTCAGAGGTCCACCATTGCTGAGATTATTCTATGCTTACAGATGGGATCAACCTGGTTCGAGGTCGATTTCCATGTAATAGATGTACCAGCGTCTTACAACTTACTGTTGGGACGACCATGTATTCATGCTACTAGGGCCGTAGCATCAACACTGCATCAGGCAGTAAATTTTGAAGGGAATCACCAGGAAATGATCATTTACGGCGACGGTAGCAACCTTATATACAGTCGCCAGACCATTCCGGCGATCGGGGGAAGAAGGAAGCTGGGTGGAGAAACTTACCACCACATCGAGCGGGTCAATACTATCGATAAATACAAATGGTAGGATAAAAAATCGAGAGTATACTGAGTTGAGTGGGTATGAATCTGGCAAAGGGCTCGGCAAGAACCCTTAAGGGATCTCTAAAACCATAAAAATCAAGAAACATGGCACTACCTTCGCTTTGGGATATGAATACACCTGGGAAGAATTCAATAACTGGTCGCCACCATGGCACGGTCCTTACTACCCACTAGAGCAGCCAATAGTACATCTGAAGCAGACCTTCCAATAGGCCAACACTATTTATGGGATGGATGAAAAAGAAGCAATTGCAGCAATAAAGAACTTGTTTCTAGAGGACGGTGATATGAACTATTGTGTTATTCTCGAAGAGGAGGGGGAGGAAGGCCCTTCCATACGGGCTGTGAGCAGAGTGGCAAGTCTCAAGAATTGGAGCATCAGGACAACCAGAGCCCGACGAGCCTCAGGGTAGCAAGGCTAAAACAGGCATTATTCACTATTTTAATTACTAAATCATTTTATTTTCGCATATTTCAATTCCCGCAACAAGATATTTGATGTTCAAAACAGTTATTCAATTTATCAAAAGCATTTTTGATTTTTCTTATGAATTAATTGCTATCGTTTTCTATCCTTAATTTACCAATACAACATTACTATTACTTATCTTGATGAACCAATGACTGTGACATGTAATGAGACAACACAACAAACGGACATTGATTTAGAGAAAGATGACATACCTGACGAGATTGTCAAAGAAGTTGAGAACTTTGAGAACAGACCTAAGTCCAACCTGGACGAGACCGAAATTGTCAACCTGGGAGATGCACAAAATGCCAAGGAAATACGGATCAATATTCACCTATCGCCATCAGAAAAGAAAGAATACATAGAATTTCTAAAGGATTATAAGGACATATTCACCTGCTCGTATGATGAATTGACTAGTCTAAGTACGTCTTTTATGGCCTACAAACTGCCAACCGATCCAATGTGTCTACCGGTAAAGCAAAAGCTCAAAAAGCTCAAGCCCGATATGAGTTTGAAAATCAAGGAAGAAGTCACCAAGCAAATCAAAGCCAAGGTTCTCAGGGTGGTTGAGTACCCAATATGGTTAGCCAACATTGTACCAGTGCCAAAGAAAGACGGGAAGGCCAGAGTTTGTGTTAACTATCAGGATCTCAATCGGTCCAGTCCAAAAGATGACTTCCCTTTGCCAAATATACACATCCTGATTGACGATTGCGCCAAGCATGAGCTACAGTCATTCGTAGATTGCTTCACTGGTTATTATCAAATCTGGATGGATGAGGAAGATGCTGAGAAAATGGCTTTCATTATGCCGTGGGAATGTATTGTTACAAGATGATGCCATTCGGCCTGAAGAATGCAAGAGCCATGACCACCATATTTCATGATATGATACATAAGGAGATAGAGGTATATGTGGATGATGTTATTATCAAATCCACAAAGACCACTGACCACATAGAAGATCTGAGGAAGTTCTTCAATTGACTGCGGAGATACAACCTTAAATTAAACCCCGTGAAGTGTGCATTTGGAGTTCCTGTTAGGAAATTACTTGGATTTATTGTGAGCCACCAAGGAATAGAACTGGATCCATAAAAAGTCAAAGCCATTCAAGAACTACCACCGCCAAAGAACAAGAAGGATGTGATGAGTTTCTTGGGAAGGCTTAACTACATCAGCTGATTCATAGCACAGTCTACAGTTATTTGTGAGCCAATCTTTAAGACTTTAAAAAAGGACGCCGCTACCAAATGGACTGATGACTGCCAAAAGGCCTTCGACAATATCAAGGAGTACCTGTCAACAACACCTGTCTTAGTCCCGTCCGAGCTAGGTAGACCCTTATTACTCTACCTTACAGTGTTAGATGGAGCTTTTGGCTACGTTCTGGGGCAGCATGATGAAACAGGGAGAAAGGAACAAGCCATTTATTATCTCAGTAAGAAGTTCACCCCGTACGAGGCCCGATATTCTCTATTGGAACGCACCTATTGTTCTTTGACTTGGGAGCTCAGAAGCTGAGGCATTACTTCTGTGCCTATACTACATATCACATATCAAGAATGGATCCCTTGAAGTACATTTTTCAGAAGTCCATACCCACTAGCAAGCTAGCCAAGTGGCAAATCCTGTTGAGTGAATTCGACATTATTTACGTAACTCAGAAAGTGGTCAAGGGACAAGCACTGGCAGACCACCTTGTTGAAAACCCCATGGATGGAGGATACGAACCCCTAAAAACATATTTTCCTGACGAAGAGGTATCATTCATAGGAGAAGACATTGCAGAACCCTATGACAGTTGGAGAATGTTATTCGATGGAGCAGCAAACTTCAAAGGAGTTGGCATAGGAGCAGTCTTAATATCAGAAATCGGTCAGCATTATCCAGTGTCCGCCAAACTCAGGTTCCCATGCACCAACAATATGGCCGAGTATGAAGCTTGCATCTTAGGGATCAAAATGGCCATTGACATGAACATTCAAGAGCTGCTAGTGATTGGAGATTCAGATTTACTTATACATCAGCTACAAGAAGAATGGGCAACAAGAACTCTAAGATACCCCCGTATCTGCATCACGTACAGGAGTTGAGAAAGAGGTTCGTAAAGACAGAATTCCAGCATGTACCCAGAATCCAGAATGAGTTCGTCGATGCATTGGCTACCCTATCATCTATGATACAACATCCCGTAAAAAAATTTCATTGATCCCATTCCAGTAAAAATCCATAATCAACCAACTTACTATGCCCATGTTGAAGAGGAAGTAGACGAAAAACCTTGGTTTCATGATATTAAGGAATATTTGGCAAAAGGAGAATACCCAAAGCTTGCAAATCCTACTCAGAAACGCACACTTCAGAGATTATCCAAAAGTTCTTTCATAGCGGAGTAATCCTGTATAAGAGGATTCCCGATTTAGGATTATTGAGATGTGTCGACGGAAAATAAGCACCCAGGCTACTAGAGGAAATTCATGCCGGGACCTGTGGTCCATATATGAATGAATTTTTCTTAGCAAAGAAGATACTCCGAGTTGGTTACTTTTGGATGACTATGGAAACAGACCGCATCCAGTATGTCCAAAAATGCCACCGCTGTCAGATACATGCAAACATGATAAAGGTAGCTCCAAGCGAGCTCAACACAACAAGCTCATGGTGGCCATTCGCCGCCTGGGGAATGGATGTTATCGGACCAATCGAGCATGCCGCTTCCAACGGACACAGGTTTATCGTAGTAGCAATCGACTATTTCACCAAATGGGTCGAAGCAGCATCTTACAAAGCAGTGACTAAGAAAGTCGTGGCAGACTTTGTCCGCAACCGCATTGTTTGTCGATTCAGAATTCCAGAGTCGATCACTACTGATAATGGCTCCAATCTCAATAGTGATTTGATGAAAGCTATGTGCGAAACTTTCAAGATCAAACACAAGAATTCCACAACCTACAAACCTCATATGAACGGAGCTGTAGAAGCCACCAACAAGAATATCAAGAAGATACTAAGCAAAATGATAGAGAAACATAAATAGTGTCATGTAAGTTATTATTTGCGTTACTGGGATATCGCACCATAGTCCGCACATCAATCGGTGCAGCCCCCTATATGTTGGTTTATGGTACAGAGGTTGTCGTTCCCACTGAGGTAGAAATTCCTTCCTTAAGGATCATACAAGAAGCTAAGCTCAATGATGTAGAGTGGGTAAAAAGTTGTTACGAGCAATTAGCCCTCATAGACGGAAAGAGATTGAATACAGTCTACCATGGTCAACTCTATCACAACAGAATGGCCAAAGCCTTCAACAAAAAAGTCAAGCCAAGACAGTTCACACCGGGGCAGTTAGTGTTAAAGAAAATTTTCCCTTATCAAGATAAAGCCAAAGGGAAGTTCTCTCCTAACTGGCAGGGCCTATACATGGTTCACCGGGTTTTGACGGGAGGAGCCCTCATACTTGCAGAAATGGATGGAGAAGTCTGGCCAAAGCCGATCAATTCAGATACAGTCAAGCGTTATTATATATCAACTTTATGCTTTCCTTATATGATGTAAGTTGAACTACACCTGACCTGATTTCCAATTAAGAGGGGATACGTAGGCAACCTATGGGTTCGAACACAATTCAATAAAATTTTCATTTCCCCTCGCAATTGGAAACTGGGGCAGAATTTTGAGAAGGACCCTTAAAATTTTGAAGTAATTTCAGCCGATCGCCGCACGAGCAACAGTCAGAAGCGTCGACCTACCAAAATGGGGCTGAATTTTGAGGAGGACCCTCAAAATTTCGTAGCAGGAGAGGTTGCAATGTCCTGAACTACGTCACAGTCGTCGGTTCATCTAAAAGCTATTTTTGTTTATGCCATATTTTTACAAAATCGTGCATGATTATTATTGAAACTACTTTGTTTAGCAACGTTACCCCAATGATACAGACGGTATCACTAGATTAAAACCGAATGCGTCAAGTAAAAGTAGCGGGGATATGAACTAACCTCCCCCCTTTACAAAACTCACGATTTTTCTTTGGATACATGCACTAGGATCACGAAGTCATTGAACATATTGTACGCCAATGGAAAAAATTCGTTCAAGAATACGACTCTCCGAACTGTCACACTTGCCAACATGTGCTATCAGCACACACCAGTAATGCTCCGTAGTCACAAGGCTCCTAGTAATCACAACGCTACAATTTGCTCTCAGCTAAGAAAACTCCACTGTCATGTGTTATTTTATTTCTTGCATAAGGCTACTATTCTGTCTTCCGAGGTTAAGCTCTACCTCCATCTACATCTGTATTGCATAAGACTACCATTCAGCCTTTCGATACTAAACCCTATCTCCATCAATATCTGTATGGCTGAAAGATCACCACATACTGCATCTGTATGGCTGAAAGATCGCCACATACTACATACTGCATGGCTGAAAGATCGCCACATACTACATCTGCATGGCTGAAAGATCGCCACATACTACATATTGCACGGCTGAAGATCGCCACATACTGCATCTGCATGGCTGAAAGATTGCCACATACTGCATGGCTAAAAGATCACCACGTACTGCATGGCTGAAAGATTGCCACATACTGCATCTGCATGGCTGAAAGATCGCCACATACTACATACTGCATGGCTGAAAGATCGCCCCATACTACATTTCATAGGCTGAAAGATCACCACATACTATATATGCATGGCTGAAAGATCGCCCCATACTGTATTTCATAGGCTGAAAGATCGCCACATACTGCATCCTTCATGGGCTAAAATATCGCCAACTCATCCAAAGGCGTCATCGTTCGGAGGCACCATCTTCATAGCCCGAGAACACCATGTCATGGCCTGAGGATCTTTTTCAATCTTTTGCATATCATTATTCAAAGGTGTCATGGTTCGGAGGCACAATCCTCATAGCCCGAGAACATCATTTCATGTCCTGCAAATCCCTTATCATACAACCCATGGCCCAGGACATCATGGTCTAAGGACATCATCCTCATCGTCCAAAGACAACATTCATCGTCCAACAGGAATTCGCATCATGTTTAAATTTACGCACAATATATGCTTGTATTGCTTATTTATAGGTAAACTGGTGAGTAACAACCATCCCGGCAAGAGTGATCCCGCTCCAATTCCCGCAGCCATATCAAACCTAACCATTCCCGCAAATCGTCCACTCACACAACCCTAGATGTTGCGTCCGTTCTTAAAATCGCCCTATCGGTATACTCCGTCGGTAGATCCTAAACTACATACGGCCTGATTCCTATAAAACCAAGGATATGTAGGCAGCAAAAAAGCCGAGGTGCGGCCTAACCTCTTCAAACTGTTTCGTTCGATCAAAATTGTCCATCATTTCTTTACCTGAAAACTCTTTCATTCTTCCCAGGTAAAAAGGGGCAGCTGTTGATACCCAATTTTTTTTTATATATTTTCAATATGCAAAATAACTTCAAAATATCACATATATACATACATAAGCATGTCCAAGTGTTTTATTATTTTTTCCATAATTTTAAAGGTTTAAATTGATTTATTTTCTCCCTTTTTACCCATAAAATCCCCAATAGTTATTTCCAAAATTATAAATTATTTTTTGATAATTCATATATTGGATTTTTATATTTATTCCAAAGTATGGCTAAAGTAATTTTTACATATTTTTATAATTATATTTAGTATTATTGAAGCTAAATTGCACATAATTGAAATATTAGCCATTTTAAGGTTTAATTATATTTTATACGCATAAAATTGGATCCTGTATTTTTTAATTGTTAATTATATATTATAAATCATTTTATACCTTGAATTTATTTTTTAGAAACTATTTACTATTTTTTATAAATTAAAAAGGGAAAACTGACTATTTAAATAACAGCCCATTTGTATTTCAATTATAGCCTAAATCAAACCCCAATTCCCCAGCCCAAGTTTAATTTAAACCGGACCCCAACCCAATTGAAAACCCACTAGACCCAAGCCCAAACCCGGATCCCTACATAACCTCTCTAATCTCGACCGTTTATCTAGGAGATCAACGGTCCACGTTGCCTCTTACCATTTCTAACCCCAAACAACCCCCTAACCTAATTCATTTTCTACCAATCTGCCGCCCTTGAATCCCCTTTCCTCTCCAATTCTCTCTGAAACCTAACTCAAAACCCAGCCTCCGCCACCCAAACTAACCCTAATCCCATTCGATCCTCTCTCAATTCATGGATTCCCATGGTTGTTTGAAACGTATACTTGTTTCCTACGTCCTCTGGTGGCCCACTTTTGTGATTTCGTGGAAATATCTCGAAGAGATCTAGTCCAGACCTTGCTCAACTTCTATCCACGGTCTTTTTCTGGGCATCCAAGGTTGTTCGAGTAAGATCCATGGCTTTTCCGGCTAAAACTGGTAACGATATAATGTTCTCTCATCCTCTTTGGGTTCTTTGAAACCCTAGCCCTTGATATTTCTTACTGTTCTTTAGATTTGTCTTCGATCTAGGTGTATCCATGGGTTTTAACCAATCTTTTCTTCGTCTCTTTCATTTTATGAAAAAACCTAGTTATAAATCTTCCGATCTATGATAGATCTGTGGGTTTCTTAAGGTTGTCACTTGTTTTCTTCAAAATGTTTCACCGATTTTAAATAGTTTCTTCATTTTCCAAACTAAGGTTTCAAAACCTTTTTGCAAAAAATGATTTCTTTCTGATTACTGTGATTTTTAGCATGTTTAAACATTACTTGCGCCTTTCGTTTTGGCTCGGCTCATTTTTGTCAAGAGACCCTAATAATTCTGGGTTTGATTCGAAGTTTGAATTTGTTTGCAGTGTGTTTGCATGACTACCATGAACATTCTTGGCTTTATATGTGTTCTATATGCTCTTGTGCTTCTTGTTTTTCGTTTGTTCTTAAGGTGTCTTTGATTTGTCCAAATCCGTGTTATTTATAGGTCCGACCATTTGTTTTATTTATCGTTCACATAATTTATGTAGATTCTGTGTAATCTCCTTAAACCTACACCTTTGATTTTGTGAATTTTCCTTGTAGTTCTATACTGATTTTTCAAAAATCCTTCCTTACTTTTGTGATCCTTTCCTTGGTTAGTACTGCTTACCTGTGATTCTCAATCCCATCTGTGATTCTTTGAACTAATTTTCAGAATCAAATTATACTCTGCCATGTTTATGTGCTATTAATTAACGTGTACTTTCCTTATATTGAAACTATTATGTACTTAGACCCTATTGCATGCTACATGCTTTTACTATTCCTATTATGGTAAAATCAGTCTTACAAATAATTCTTTTCCTTATTTGATACAACTTGTACCCGTTTGAGCTATGAATCCCTAATTAAAGGGAGTCCGGGTCTTTAATTGATTCTAATTTGTATTATTTCTATAATTATACAAAGTCAGTACTTGTTACCTTATTTTCCTATCTGTTTTCAAAGTTATAAATACTCTACCCTCTCTTCTTTAAAGACACGAACAATTAGTTCAGAACACACACATACACACTCAAACTCTCTCTTCTTTCCCTACTACTTTTGCTACTGCTTGTCTAGCCGGGTGAAAGTCAAGCCTAGACTATGGAATTCTACTTGCTTTACTTTTCTGCACTTTGCTTCCTTAATTAGTATGTCGTAGTTTAATTTTTAAAGCATCAACAACAACATGCTTCTCTTATTGTTTCAGTTTCTCTCATTGTTGGTCTACTTCTACTTGTGCTTCTGTTGTGAAACCTGTAGTTGAGTTTCATTACTAGCATGCTACTATGTCTCCCTTTCCCTTTAGATTAATTCATTCCCTTATGTGTGTTTCAAAGCATGCCTTGTCAATCATTTACTGTGTACTTACCATCTTATGAATCCCAAATCCATATCCCCTCCGTGTGTTTATGTTCTTTTGACTGGTCTGTGATTATGCCAGTATCAGCTATTGACGAACATGTCCAAACCAGTCTTAAGACCATTGCTGGGGTTATGTGTTTACAGCCAAATATCTGTGTATCCCTAAATCCCTTGACCCCCTATGTGATTACTGATTCTGTGTGTGATCCCACCTTAAGGTGTTTGAGTTTTGTTTATTAATACAACTGCTTTCAATCATCTTTGTTACTGATTTCTTTCAAAATGGACTTGTCAGTCCAGTTTTTAAATAAACTCCTTTCAAACATGTGTTCTACACCTTCACTATACTCTTAGAATACTAGGTTTAGCGCCTTTTGTGTGAACCTTGCCTTGGGATCCTTGAGCTCTCTCTGAACTTGGACACATGAAAGCTGGCCTTTCCACACTGCACTTACTTTGTCTTGGCTATGAAATCTGGGTGTGAGCACTACCCGGGATCCCTTGAGGTCCTTAGAGAACTCTGACACACCTAGATATGAGGGAAAGCTATGAACAATCTTGACACTTAAAGTGATTCATTATGTAACTCAGGGAGGAAGTCCTAATCAGGCTTCCTATAGTGTAACTTCTTATTTTCGTTGCTACTTATGTAATTCATTTCAATGTTGGTCTGTAATAACTTGTTGTAAACAAGTAT
Source organism: Nicotiana glauca (assembly GCA_026770625.1). NCBI lineage: Eukaryota > Viridiplantae > Streptophyta > Magnoliopsida > Solanales > Solanaceae > Nicotiana > Nicotiana glauca. Next base: position 14,550 of record MU758982.1, on the reverse strand, counting down.
TGGGGTGGCTAGTGAAAAGGGATGGGGTAAATATGCACGTTATAGTTGTTGAGGGTAGAAAACATGTTATTAGGGTTATATTCCTAATTATGCAATAGAAATCGTATTTAGGGTTCATACATGCATTAGGAATCATGCTCTTAAGACCCATGTTTTCTTGATTCATCATCTCATCCATCACTAATCCATGTTTTATGTCTATCACTTAGAAATCTTGCTCCTAGGACATAACAACATTGGCATAAAAGTTGTTACTCTCGTACTTTCAGAAGTCACATTTCAATAATTCTGCAACTCTTGTGCGCATTTAAAAATCATGCCTTAGGGATTCTGTTTTTTTTTTTACAATCCTGCAATTTGCATGTGCATCTTAGATACCATGTTTTAGGATCTTATCCACACTTGCATTCACACTTAGTGTAAACAACTGGTTATAACTGGTAATAATCTCTGCATTCGTATCAACTAGAACAACATGCTCTTAGAGTAAAATAATTTCCATTATTTTAATAATTCTGAAAAACTGCTACACATTATTTTACGCCTAGGCAAGCCTTAGGTAATCAACTTTAAATAATACAAGAATCATTTTTGTGATTAGTGTCTAATTATCAACTGTTAAAATCAGTAGGCAAGCCTGATTCGGATTTCTTTTCTGAGTCATGTGATAAATCTAGTTCTGTTGTTATCACTTAGATACCATGCATAGGATTTAAATTCAGACTTTAATTGTGTATGCGTCATGAAGTCTATATGTATTACCTGTGGAGGTATATCTGATCCTTTCATTTATCTTCCATGCTCCCCTTAATTGAAGTCCTACTTGTTATTATATGTCGCCTTAGTATTTTGCCTTTAAACCTGAGGGTCTGCCTAGAACCTCCTTCTTATAGGATAGGAGTCATAAACTCCTCCGGGACTGATAGGAAGGGACAGGTAACAGCATGCGATAGGGGTCGAGAGCCACCTTCGCTTTAATTACATTCACTGGGCGGGAAATGGTAGATATGGATATGATGACCGGTGCGCTAATACCACGCATAGCCCCTTTTCTAAGGAGTGATTACCGGGAATTGTACTGATGTGATCCCTATTACAAACAAACCAAGGACACCCCTCTTTACATTTACGAACATGCTTAGATTGTAATCCTTTTCAAAAATCTCGTTGTCTTTCAAACATTTGTGTGTTTAAACTTAAATCTCGTACTATTTGAGCCATTGCTAATTGTACAAATTCACAAAAATTGTCTGGCCGGGAACAACACTAGTGGATCCTAAGGGGTGACTAATACCTTCCCCTTAGGATAATTTCAAGCCCTTACCCTATCTCTAGTTATCAAACATAGTTAGAAATGAACTATATATGTGCCCTAACGCACCTTAAAATCGTTAGGTGGCGACACTTCAAAAAATGCAAACCCCCTTTCCCAAAAGGAAAGAGTTGTCCTAATCAAAAATGTCATAAAACTCGATTCCCTCTGTGTGGAAAGGAAAAAGGGGCGTGACATATGCACCATTGAATGTTTAATTTCTTGGCAGACAAGGGGACCCCCAAATATTTGAAAGGTAGGTATCCCTCTACATATCATGTCAAATTTTTCAATATTTCTTTAAGATCCTTGTGAACACCAGCAATGTAGATAGAACTTTTGTCTGCATTTTCCTGAAGGCTAGATGCAGCAGAGAACCTTTGAAAGGTTTCTTGCATTATGGTCAGTGAATTAATATCTACCCTGCAAAACATGAGTAAGTCATCAACAAAACAGATGTATGTCACTCCTAGCTTTTTGCATTGTGGTTGATACTTGAAATCTTTGATCAAGGGTAGCTGATTCATCTCCTTTTGCATGTATTCCATTGCAATTACAAAGATATAGGGAGATATTAGGTCTCCTTGCGTGATTCCTCTCTTAGCCTAGAATGGTTTGGTAAGGCCTTCATTGAGAACCAATGAATAAGACACTGTGGTGACACATCCATGACCTAGTGGATAAATTTTGAGGGAATCCAAGGTTTGCTAGCATACACCTGAGAAACTGCCAGTCCAATGAATCATATGCCTTCCTAATATCCATTTTCGGCACACATCTAGGAGATATATCTTTCATGTTATAACTTATGAATAGTTCATGGCTAAATAGGATATTGTCAATAATGCTTCTTCCTTCAATGAATGCTAATTGTGATTACCCAATAATCACCTCTATCTCTTTCTTGATTATGTTGGTCAGTATCTTGGCAACAATCTTATACAATGTAGTGCAGCATGTTATTGGCCTGTAATCTTTCATCTAAGTTGGTGTTGGGATCTTAGGGATCAATGTAATAGCAGTGTAGATCCATGTTGTCATCATTTTCCCTATATGAAAGAAATATTTCACTGCCTCATAGATGTCCTACTTCACAGTCTCCCATTGCTTAGTGAAAAACTCTATAGAGAATCCATCCACTACAGGAGCTTTATCATTTGGCATGTCCTTAATGGTTGCATCAATCTCCTCTTGTGCTATGTCCATTATCAATTCCTGTTGGTGCTTTAAGTTAAGGCAGTTTCCTTTTTTTAAGACACTTGTGTTTGGGCTGGGCATCAATCCATTTGCCTTACCCTTTAGCTTTGTAAAGTATGTAAGAAATTCTTTTTCCACAGCTTTAGGATCATTAACCTTCATTCCCGTATCATTATATATGGATGTGATGGCATTTTTGCTAGCCCTGATGAATTTGAGTCCCTATATTCAATCCAGTTTGCTCTAGATTTCTGCATTAGGATTCTCTCTTCTATTATGCTCCATTTTTCCAACTCACTAATACTTTGCTTCTCCTGCTCAATTAGCATTTGATCAAAGGGAGTAATGATAAGTGCTACTTGTATACATTCTAGATTTTGCCTGACTTGATTCAATTTTTGCTCATAGCCTGCCATGGATTTGTTCAATCCCTTTGCTTTATTTTTTAGTCTTTTGAGCTTCTGCCACATGATTAACATTGGATCCCCTCTTTCCTGCCTTTGCCATACTCTATTCACTAAAGGTGAGAAGTCTTGGTATTCCATTGTCACCATGTAAATCTTGAATGGCTTGGGATAAGTTGTTTTTATATTTCATAATTTAATAACAACTTGTGAGTGATAAGTTACTCTAGGGTCTAAAATGTCTGCTTCTAGGTGCCCATATATCCTAGTCCAGCTGAAATTCCCAAATGCCCAATCAATTTTGTTGTACACTCAACTACTTGCTTGTTGCTTATTGCACCAGGTGAAGAAGCATCCCTTTGTTCTAAGTGGAGTTAGTTGCATGATTTAAATATATTTCTTGAAATTATGCACTTCCCTAAATGGAACTGGTTGTCCTATTCTATCATCAGTGCTCAGCACATTATTAAAGTCCCCACTAATAAGACATGGAATTTGTATCTGACTTCCTAACAGTTGTAGATCATGCCACAGGATATCCCTTTCCTGGGGTTTATTCCTAGCATAGATTGCTGTCAATAGGACCTGGACGTTTGTTGCTGAGTCCTCCACTGATGAATGGATGAATTGTTCATGGGCTTTGAGGATCTTGACTATTAGGTGTGATCTCCATAATAGCCATATGCTACAATTTACAGCTTGGGCATAATTGTAGCAATAGCCCCAGTCTCTAGCTACCTTATTCAAAATATATTTTTCCTTTCTTTCCTTTACTCTAGTTTCTAGACATTCAATGATGTCTATTTTTATTCTTGTTCAGAAACAGACTCAACTCCTTCTATTTGTAGGGCTTGTTCAGCCCTCTAATGTTCCAAGTACACACAATCATGGGGGTTTGAATGCAGGATCAATTCCAGTCTCTGCTGTTTTAGAAGTGCTTGGCACACACTATTCCAGAATCTTAAATCTATTTGTATTGGTGTCTTCTTCATTTCGAGACTGTTGTTCTATTTCAGCACTCTTCCTATGCTGAATTCTGCATTCACCATTCCTCCTGAGCAATTGCCTTGGAGATTCTACAGTAATTGTTTTTTGTTTGTCATTTCCAACTTCTTCCTGCTGATCTCCCTTCCTTATTGCATCTTCTTCATTTCCTTGCTCTGTTGGTTCCTTTGGCTTCCATTCCTGCACTATCTTTTTCTTCCTTGCCCTCTTCCTTCTTTTTGGTGCTTGAAATTCTACCTCATCATTGTTTTATTATTTGTCTCTCCAGCACTCAAAGTTATCATGGCCAAAGTGAGTACAGTCACGTAACAGGAAAATCATCCTCCAATAGGTTCCATCAAAACCCTAGATTAGGAGTTTAGCTACTCATAGTCATAGTAACAATATCCCAACTATTATGCATAATTAAATTACAAAGTACGGATAAAGGAATGTAGAAATCAATGATTCTAACTCCCAATTGTTGTTCCACGAGCTATTCTTGCCTCAGGTTCCAAAAACTCCCTCAAAAGTAGTGTTTTATGTCTATTTATATGTGTAGGAAAAGACCTAACAACATAGGCCAAGTCCTAGTCAAACCATGAGATGAAATCAGCATTCAAAGTTCGGAGTTTGCGCGCCTCAGACCTCGGCTCGCGAGGATTCACCCGAGCAGGACCTTGCCCCAGACCTGGCGTTGCCAGCCTTAACGCGAGGTGGACCTCACCTAGCCTGCTCCCATGCGAGCTATTAAGCTTGACCAGCCAGCTTCTGTCACACCTCCTTTTTACGCTATCGCACCCCGTGAAGGGTGTAATAAAGGGAGTTTTTCCAATTAAAGGACAATCGAAACGGGTTCGTTTATTAGGAGATTCAGAGTCGCCACCTGGGAGATTTATGGTGTCCCAAGTCACCGGTTTGAATCCCGAATCGAGGAAAATATTGACTCTATATTACAGTCCGCGAATCAGAAATCCAGATAAGGAATTCTGTTAACCCGGGAGAAGGTATTAGGCATTCCCGAGTTTCGTGGTTCAAGCACGGTCGCTCAACTGTTATATTTGGCTTAAATTATCTGATTTTAATGTGTTCAACTTATGTGCATTTTCTACATTTAACCGCTTTTATTATTATTTTAATGAGAATTGCAACGTCATGAAAACACATCAATTCCAACTTAATTGCAAACTTAAATTGTTTATGATTTTTTTTAAATTTAGAAAAGAAAAACTGCTAACTAAACAAGTATTAACCATACTAAATTTAAAACCAAGTGACTACAAATTAACAGTCCATCAATCTAATTAATACCATTCAGCCAGTCCAAATAAAATCCAGTTTTCAGTTCTAATTACGTCTATAGGAGTAACAATATACTACTTAACCAAATTACAAATTATCTAATAACAAATCTAAAAAAAAAGAATGACTTCAGTTTTCCATTTCATATGATCAACAGGATATTGTACATCAAAACATGCTTGAAATGTGTATCTGGTATGTAGAACAGAAAAATTGGGTAAGCAATCAACAACAGCAAACAATAAAAATACAGCAGCGGAGAGTCCAACACAGTAGCTTCAACACCTCAATCCAGAAATCCCAGCAACACGGAGAAAACCAGTAAAAATGGAGAAGAAAAATAGTCCGGAAATCTCTCTTTGTTTTCTCTTTCTAGATTTGAACTCTCTCTAGTGTTCTTCCACTCTCAATATTTCAGAAAATTTCGTTCTATCTTTTTACTCTCTCCAAACTGAATTTTGCCCCTATATATCCAGTGTATCCAGAGTATATATCGAATGTATACCGTTCGCTCCGCCCCCTTCTTTTTTCTTCTCCTCCTATTTTTCTCCTCTTTTTTGAACCCTATTCTTCCTAAATTTTCTCTTCTATTTATAGCAAAATTTTTGAAATTTTTCAGATTTGTTTTTTTAATATTTTATTATTTTATTAAAAAGAAATCCTACTTACAAATTGCTTTAATTTTTTTAGAAAAAGAAATCCCACCTTTTATTTACTTTTATTTTAAAATTCTAACTTTAATTACTTTTATCTTATTTAAAACCCCACTTTTTTTATTTTTTAAAAGAGAATCTCACTTTATTTAACTTTTCTTTAAAAAAAAAAACAAATCACTTGCTTTTGCTTTTGCTTTTCTTTTAAAAATTCTACTTTCATTTACTTTAAAATTTTTAAATTTTCAGATACCTTTATATTTATTTTTTAATTCCAACTTTATTTTACTTTTTATTTTTTAAAAATTTCCACAAAACTTTTTTTTTAATTTTCTACATTCTTTTACTTTTGTTAAAAGAGAATTCCACTTACTTTAACTTTTATTTTTTTATTCAATACTTCTCTTTTCTTTATTTTTTAAATCACTCCCAAAATTTTTAAAAAAAAAATTCAGATTTTTTTTATATAAAAAAAAAAACAAAATAAATAAATAATATTAATAGTAATAATTCACCTTTTAAATTTCTTATATTTTTACCCTATAATAAAAAGTGTAATAAATCTAAAATAATAGTAGGTTAAAACCCCCTAAAATATTTACATAAAAGAAGTGATAAAAAATTAAATATTGTCAAAAATTAGGTGTTCACAACTGCCCCTCTTTGCTCGAAAATATGAAGAGTTTTCGGGCAAAGATAAAGTGAACAATGCGACTAATTTTTGATCATATCGTTATTCAAAAGAAGAAGAAAATAAAAAGGAAAGGCGCAACCGAGTACTGGTTTTGGACAACCTACATATCCAGTGTTATAAGGGAATCATGTCGCGTGTAGTTCAGAATTTTTTGGTAGCTGGGACTACCATGAAGCTGTGGTGTTACTGTTACTGCTGTTGTTGCTGCTGCTACTTCTTACTGATCTCCTTATTATACCATGCTAAAATAAAATAAGAAGCTAGACTAAACTAGTCTATAAATTACAAAATCTTATTAGATCTTCAACTTGTTCTTCCCCGTGTTTCTTGTGGCCTTGCTTTCTTGTTGACTTGCTTCCTTTGATGTTTCTTCATTTCTGACTTCACGCGTCGGCCTCTCTTGATTGCTGAACTTGGACTGTTTATTTCCTTCTTGTGGGCTTCGCATTATTTTCTTCGAAGCTTGAACCGACCATCACTGCCTTCCTTTTGATTTCTGAATTTGGATTTATGCTGGGGATTTTTGTGGCAACCCTCCGCTCTTCGGGAGGGCTCCTGACTTCAAGACTTGAAATGTAAAAGACTGAAATGTATTCCTCTGTTATACGGGCGGGCTCCCGACTTCGAAATTTGAAATTTAAAGACTGAATGATTACCATCTTATGTGAAAGTTTTCAACAGACTAAGATTTTGACTCTAGGAGATAATTCATCAGACTAGGTCCAATTTTTGTGTGATCTTAGGAGAAAAATTCATCGGACTGAGATTTTGATATCTTAGAAGAAA